>JAVDBV010048598.1:0-11032 GCA_032619315.1 Piper longum | reverse complement strand
CATTGGCTACAACATGAGGTAAATTAATATTGCTCCATGTATATATTTCCAATGGGATTTGAACCCCAAACTTTTAGCTCTGATATTATATAAATTTTAGATAGTCTAATTACTTGTCCAAAAGACTCAAACTATTAGAAAATGGAACTACTAAACATTTATTTCAACGGTTCTAGTCATTTGAGGGAAGAGGCACATAATTCTAATTGCTTCCCTCCCTCTCACACTCGTTGCTTACCACAATTTCTAATTCTATCCACGTGACTATCAAAACCTGACATTACATGTATGTTTACTTCTATTTTCTTGGAGTTTTGCTTTAATTGCTTTTGTTTGCATCAACAAGCCCCTTGCGCGGCTGCCTTTGTCCTTGTTGATGTCATCACTCTCCTCGGACTTTTTCTGATTCCTTTATCAAGTCATCCTTTGGAAGTCATACCATATTGTTAACTGTCTTGATAGAAATCTAAAATTCTTTTCAATAGAGCAATAACAGAAAGAGGAAAAAGTTGAGGCTGAATTAACTCATTGTCCTCATACTTTGGTGATTTTCCGAAACTATCCTTCTTTGTTCGATTGTGCCCAACAGCATTTTAGCTTGCTACTATAAGGAATATCCCTCCAATGCACTACGTTTTTTTGTTCTCGATTCCTCAGACATATTTTAAGAATTTCAGAGACTTCCACCAATCTGAACTTTTCAAAACAGTAACCCAATCTGGATTTTCTAACTGTAAGAAGGGATAACTTATTTTAAAAAGACGGACACTCATGCATGACAAATTCATACTTTTGAAAATGAACCGTTAAGTTAGTGCCATAAATTCTAAAAATGTATTGTGTTACGTAGTACCCTCACACATTATACTACGTTAGGGTTTAAAAGAGTTATACTACAGTTCTTACTACCTGTACATATCTCATTTTTGTAAAACCATAAATCATCATAATCATACTTAATAGTCTTGGGTAGGGACTTTTAAAAATCATTTAGGGATCTCAGCCTTGAAGTTATGTTAAACTTGTTGAATTGGCTAAATGACCCGACATTAGATGGATCTGATCAAACGCCGCTGACTCCATCCTAAGTCTAAAACCCGATTAAACTCAACGCACAAGAAGCTAAGAGATGAAGCCCAAATCAAGATCGAATCACATTGGCACTCAAAATAAGGCAAGACCTCAACACAAGCATGACACAAAAGACATAATTAACTTAACTACTGTGGCTATTGAAGTGCTAAACCTCATTAGGAATGCTTAATTAGAGTTTTGGGTTGTAAGTACACTTAGTTGGAAAGGTCCAATAGTTAGGTTTTATCGAATGGACTTAACCATATAATTTTTGGACAAGCCAGACGGTGTCCAAATAAGCTGAAATCCGGATCAGTGGAATCTGACACTCTAATGGTTTGGCACAAAAACTATTAAGTGCTGACTCATGAAACAATAAAGTAGACAAAGCCTACTAAGGTCAGGCTTTGGTGCTAGAAATAGTTTTCCTCGACAACGCTCTAATTTCCTAAGTCTTGTTCATAGGATTGGAGACTCCAAATGAGCATGAGTAAATGGGTAAGGTTAGCCAACACTGTGGGCTTGAATTATATTAAATTTCAAGTCTAGTCTAAGGTTTTGGGTCTCAGTGGAATCGGGAAGGGAATACATTGGCTAGGTTGTTTTTGGAGCTGCTTGGACCTACTAGGCTTGGGAAATCATAACGCAAGATCTAATGAACCAATTACTCTCAAATTTTAGGGAGTTGTTGCTGGGGCAAACCCTAAGGTTATGAAATTTCACTACCAACAAGCTAGGTTTTTAGATTTCACAACCATAGCTAGAGAATTAAGGTTTCACCCTGCATTCTTGCACACTCTAGAAAATAAGATTAGCTAACCACCTGTATGTGTCTAAATTGTTACTAAAATTTACTTGATTTCATTTGACACTTAATGAGTCATTAAGTAATTTCTACAAATTTTATTAACATCTTTTAATAGGCTCACTATAGAGCACAAACACAAAGCATGGCAAGGCATAAAAACAGCATAACACAGCACAAAAGAGGCAAAAAGCTAGGGTTTTTATCTCAAACCGTTCTTAGGGGAGGATTCTTGGGTTTTCCTACCCCAAGACTTACCACCCTAGGGCTGGCCAAGCTTGGAGAGGCAGGGAGATGTCTTGAGAATGCTAGGAAGGAAAGTGGTAAACAAGGAGCAAGAAGAGAAAAGGGTGAAAAATGAGGGAGAAGGGGCAAATTTATAGAAGGGTGAAATAGTGAAAGTGCAAGGCTGCCAGCCTAGTGAAAAGGCACTAACCTCTATAAGTTGGTCCACAGATTTGGTAGAACCCAAACCAAAAATATTGTTGGACCAAACCACACAAAATGAAATGTCAAATTTTTGGGTGCAAGGGCGATGGTCGAGCACCTTTGTGCCAAAAGAAAAGGGAAGAAAATTTTCAAATTTGGGCACAAGGGCAATGCGTTGGCGCCTTTGCACCCAGCGTATAATGTATGCACCTGAGGTTTGCATCCTAAGGTGGTTGGGGCGATTTTAGGAACCACGTCATGGTCCTACATGGGCTAGGATCATCTAAAAGGGGTTCCAAACATACGACAAGTAAACTAGAATTGCGAGGGACTCAGTCCTAGCATATAACTAGACTCTACTTAAGTAAACCAGAAGGAAAAAGGTCAGGCACGTAGCGTCCAACGGGGGTACCAAAGCGGAAAGAGGTTAGGGCTTGGCAATATATAACATACCATACTCAAACCACGGAAAAAATGGTTAGATCCAACTAATTTGATTTAGGTAAAGACCAAATCGACTTGAAAATTCTCTTGCAAATGGCTCGGGTTTTACATCCCAACACATGGGGGTTGTCATCATAAAAAGGGGGGGAGAATGTTATACATTGTTTTGATGAGACAACAGCTTCAAAACTCTCTACGTACAACATTGAAGACCAAGCACCCAATTGAAGAAACCAAGATTGAAGAAGCAAATGAAGTGTTGAAAGAGTGAAAACTTTAGTTATACTTTGGTCAGGACTTCGGCAACCAAGGACATGACGTGCATGATAAGGAAGAATGAAGTTCAATCTTTAGCTGACCTTTGGTCACTAGTTTAGTAACTAAAGACCTAGGGTTTGGTGAATAGTCAAAAAGCATCAAACTTCAGCTTGTGTGTTCGGTAACCAAAGTGTTTGGAGGAACTCTAGGGATGACATGAAGAGTGAAAGAGGACTTCATCTAAGCTGACTCAAGGGTTTGGTGGTCAAAGAGGGTTTGGGAACTCTTGGGCTGATGTGGCACAAGGAAATTGAAGTTGATGAAACTTCGTCTAGGCTTTAGCCATAGGTTCAGAAACTGAAGTTGACATGGCTAGTTTTAAGTGAATGATTGGCAGACATTTGATTAATCGTTCAACAGTTGATTGTTATAAAAAAATTACCAAAACTAGCCATTGGAAAAAAGCAAGAGGGGGAGGTTCAAATCCCAACGGCTATTATTTTTGGAGAGGCTATGAAAGCATATAAATAAGGCCTTGTTAAGTGTATTTTGACCACCTCTTGCTATCTCTGTGAACTCTAGACTCTCTTAGATCAAAATAGGAAGTTCAAGTTTATGTTAGATTGGCATGACCTGCTACTTGTATTCCTAGGAGTTTGATTGTATAACCAAGGAATGCTTTTTATATGAGGCTTGCTCAATAATATTTGAGCTAATTGTAATCTTCCTAGGTGCGGGGGGAGTGTGAGAGCATCCTGCTTAGAGAATGAGGTTCGTGGCTAGAGAACTCCCTTGGCTCAAGGTGTGAGCTTGTGAGGGAGGTAGCTTCAAGGTGGTGGAGCTCCAAGGGTGTTTAGACTTGGTTAGCTGGGATCTTTGACACTTGGCATTGGAGAAGGGAAGCTTAATGGCGGCTCATAGGGTATTAAGAGTGCAAGTTTATTTGGCGCTTGTGGAGTACTTGTGAAGAAGGATTAGCTTGTTGCTTGTAAGTAGTTGTACATATGGTTTGCCATATTGAAGCTATAAAGACCAACCTATCCAAAGGACTTTGTGAGATATAAAAGATGAGTACTAATTAGGAACGTCTTTGAATATTACTTGTGCCTTCTCTTTTCTCTCTTTCTCTCTTGGTGTGCTTGTTTTAATTAGGATTCACTTGCATTTTAGCACACTTCACTTCACTCTTTTATGTTTGACTTGTTTACTGGAAAGAGTTAAGTGAATTAAACTCAAAGTCACTTAGTAATTTGATTGATTTAATTGATTCGTCAAAGCAAGTGACCTTACTCTTGTGTGGCCTCACACACTACCTATTTGTTTGGGTTTATTTACATTGTTTACGGCCTTGCCTATTGTTTCATGTGATTATTTGATACATATGATTGTGTTTAAATCATTTTCACTTTCGTTGTTTACTTGTGGTCTTTATGAGGGTCTAGATATTGTAAGGAACTAACTTTTTACCAAGTGTGTACTTAGTTCTCTCCCACATAGATGCCTTCAAAGTCTATTCACATTTGAAGCACAATCTTGTAGATTTGTCAGATACGAAGATATTGAACCTGTGTTAAACCAACAAAGGCAACACATGTTACTGGCAAAGAATTGCAATAATATGTTGGGTGGAGCAGTCGATTTGGTTCCAAACTGAATTTTCAGATAGCCCTTGGGTAATAAAAATTACACATTGAACCGAATCCAAAAATCTCCCAAAACCAAACCAAATCAAACCGAACCAAAATATTTTGGTTTGGTAATAGCTATATTAAAAATAATTATGGTTTTGATAATAAGTCAAACTAAAGAATGATTTACCATCATAATCATATTTAAAGTATTATATATATAGATATGATATTGAACATCTCAAATAAATAAAAAAAACTAATAATAACCACATAAAATATAAATATTATGGTTTTAAAAAATGAAGTTTTTCGATGTATTTCAATTTAATTCAATTTTGAACCAAATTTCTATGTTGAAAATTTTAACCAGCATCAGAATCGAACCGAACCGACTACGATGTGACACAGTGGCAACGTGGGACAGTGGAAAACAGGGTCAGATCATGGGCGAAGATGGTAATTTATGGGGTGAGAAACGTAAAAAAAAAAAAATTAACGAAGAGTTGGACACACGGACCATACCATCCCACGACAGCCCGGCAACGGTGGGTGACAACATTGGAGCTTTTCTAGTGAAAACGAGCAAAAAGTCAGAAACTGTATCTAGAATCTAGATGTGGCCGTCGCATGGCGGCGCCAACTCCGTCTCCCCCAAACCATAATTCCTCCGCGACCGCGCCTTCTGTCTCCCAACCCCAACCCCAATCCCGATCCCATGGCCGCCGACGCCTCGGCCCACTACGGGCGCCCTGAGCCCGACCTCCGCCCTGCTCCCCATCTCCATGAGCCCCACGACGGCCTCCACTTCTGGCAATTCATGTTCGCCGGCTCCGTCGCCGGCGTAGTCGAGCACACCGCCATGTTCCCCGTCGATACCCTCAAGACCCGGATGCAGGCAGCCTGCCTTGGCCTCCCCGCCGTCGGCCTCCGCCCCGCCCTCCGCTCCCTCCTCCGCTCCGAGGGCCCCACGGCCCTCTACCGCGGCATCCCCGCCATGGCCCTCGGTGCCGCCCCCGCCCACGCCATCTACTTCTCTGTCTACGAGCTCTCCAAGCAGCTCCTCTGCCCCGTCGGCGGCGGAGGCGGCCCCGCCGTCCATGCCACCTCCGGCGTTCTCGCCACCGTCGCCAGTGACGCCGTGTTCACGCCCATGGACGTGGTGAAGCAGCGGCTCCAGCTCCGCGGCTCGCCCTACACCGGCGTGGCCGACTGCATGCGGCGCGTGCTGAGGGAGGAGGGCCCGCGCGCGTTCTACGCGTCCTACCGCACCACCGTGCTCATGAACGCCCCGTTCACCGCCGTCCACTTCGCGACCTACGAGGCCGCCAAGCGGGCTCTCACTGAGCTCGACGCCGGCAGCGTCGATGACGAGCGGCTGGTTGTCCATGCCACCGCCGGGGCCGCCGCAGGTGCGGCCTCGGCTGCCGTCACCACACCTCTGGACGTTGTTAAGACCCAGTTGCAGTGTCAGGTAAACATCCTATCTTCTTTTGTTTTTGTTTTTTTGGCATCGTTATGTCTTATTTTATTTAAAGCGATACTAAGTTCCATCAAAATCGGATTGATTTCGAAGGTTACGATAGCCATTTGACGATTTTGATATTTGAGCAAATTGATTGTTGGCCAAAATAGACATATTTCTATGGTTTCTACGTCTAGGCTATATGGAATGGGCAAAATTTTGGTAAGCTTTGAGTGTTCTCTGATATGGTTAAATTCCTTCTTGCCGCAATAGTTGAAGGTGATTGATGTTGTTAAGCTACCTTTTTATAGGGTAAATGCCTCTTTTGTGTTTGCTGTAGGTTCTTGTTTTTTTGTTTCCCTCATCTTTTATGGTGCCTTTATTAAATTAAATTCTGAGACACAAAAATTGTTACCTTGCTAGTTTGATTTTGTCTGTACACTTGTTTTAAATTCACACTAAATTAGATGTTGCCCTTTGTTTTCATTAATTTCCTTAGCTATACAAATCTGAAGAATACCCTCTGTTTTTTTACTACGGGGAGCCCTTTTTATTTATCTTGGGACGTTTGTTTGCTTCATCCTTTTGGCTTATGTCTGAAACTTTGGGCAAGGAAAAGCAATAATCCAATATTAAGAATAACACTTCAAATAAATAATAAGAAACTAGCTCTAATAGCTCTTTATGACAAATAATAAGACAACCACTTGTAATTGGATTATGCCTATTGACAATTGTACTAATAAAGATAAGAAATTTATAACATTACTGTCATATAAAGATGCTCTTGACCTCAAGGCTGAGACCCATCTGAAAGCCAGTTGTATCCATTGTCAGCTCTGCCCTATCCAACCAGACTTGCTTCCATGTCCAGTCTTTGTAGTGTTGAGTAGAAGCTTCTATTGCATTTTGCAACTTGAACCAACAGCTATATTAGCAGTCGTAACATAAGCGTTTTTCCCCAACGGGTTCTCATCTTTTAAATTTGTTATTGGGTCATATGCAGCAGAGTAGTGCGAGTTATCTTTAATAATATTTAAAGCTTTAGCAGTATGTGTGAGAGAACAATCTGAATTTTTTTCTAATTCCTAATGCTGAAGCTTGTTTTCCACCATTTCTTAAAGTACAATTGCCTAGAACTCAATCTAACAGTTAAACAACTTCACTTTTTCCCCAATATATGGAATAAAGATCTTCTTGATCCAATCCTCAACCAGCATTGAACCTTGGAATAGACTTTGAAAACTGGTTCAAAGATACACATGAACATTAGTAAAGCGCATCAAGATCCATGCCCAGGCATGATAGATGCTCAGTGTCATAGTGCAGAGGTAAGGCATCCATATAAGTTGCAGAGCTGGGTGTGTCATTTGAAATATGTGTGGCACTAGTCCCAGTTAATGGGCTCACACCCAGAATGGCCAAGGCTTGTTGGAGCACAGAAATGCCCATTGGAGGTGCCTAGGCAGAAAGCACTTAAGGGAGTGCTGTGCAGGTTGACCTGGAGAAGATTCCAGTCATGAAAAACAATTGCGCTTGGGAATGGGGCATTGATTGACCCAACAGGGTTTGTGAAGGTCCCCCAATGTAAATAATTCTGTTTATAAGTCTTGCCCATGCCTATGGCTGCTCTTCCTCAAGCTTTGGTTGTGGTCATGGACGACCAGCAAGGCCTATTGTAGATTGCACCCATATGTATCGCATGAATATTGCCGCCCATTAATGCATCATGACTAGAGTAGGAAGTGGTTTTGTGGATGGTGTTGAATCCCTTCTGCCAAGCTGTACATTGAAACCGCCTTCAGTGGAAAGAGGGTTTTGTGCACCCTTGACATTAGGGAAGGGCTAGTTGCGGAACTACAGGACTAGGACAGAGCGTGAACATATGCTGGATAGGAAGACAATGACTTGGATGAGATCGTGGAATAGTAGGCTTGCTGGTGGGACAGGTGGTAGGTTATTGTTGTGTGTTGATGCAATCAAAGCTGAGTCCTGCAATCCAAGGAGAATTTGGTGCTTTTTTGGTGGCCTGTCTGGAATCCAATGGCTCAAGGTGTGGTGGCGGTTTATGATGAACAACTGACAGTCAATATAGGGCAACACCACTCCTCCACCATTAGACGCTGTACTTGAATAATTTGGACTAAATGGCTTTGGTAATGCTGGCAGGGTCATGGTTGGCAATTTGATGACCAGGATTTTCACCAAATCTGCCAAGAAATTTTGCTATTTCTTGCACGTGTCCTCCATTTTCTGTTCTAAAGCTTCAATGTTTTTTACTTAGTCGTTGAGTGTTTTCCATAACCTGATTCCTGTGTCTGGCATGACTTTACTTTGATGATAATGCCATATTTTTAGGAACCCGTTTGTAAAAGGGGGGGTGGGGTTGAGAGGTGTGGGTGTTGGAAACAAGACAAAACTAGAAGTAAAAGAAAAAAAGTAAATTAGATGAAAACTTATCACTATGATTTTTATCCCCTAAAAGAAGGCATAAAATCCTAGTAGAAATAAAACCTACTGGGCTTTGACTCTCTTTAATAAGAATTTAGAACCCACTACAAAGAGTAACACTTTTAAGGAGGATAACAATAAGAAGCTAATTTTACCTGGTTCTATATAACCAAGAATAAGGTGATCAATAATAACTGAGATTATTCCTATTAGCAATTATACTAATAAAGACGAGAGGTTCATTATATGTTTGGGATCTCACCAAATAATGAAAGGAGGAATCTAATAGGGTACATCTAGTGAAGGACTTGAAGAGTTTTGGAGAGTACTCAATAGGACAAATACTAAAATAGGAAACAAAACAGGAAACAAAAGAAAAGCAATTAAGGAAAATGATGGAGATCTTTAGCATCTTTCTTTTGTAACATTAGTTTGACGAAAATGGTTAGTTGTTGGTTGGGTTTTAAAGACATTCCTGTGTCACATGTATAAGATTTCTGAACAAAATTATTCAATACCATCGTAAATCTCATTCGAGATTTTTTGCCAGTACATATATACTTGGTTTAACCAATTCAAAGAACTGGATTTAGGGCGCTGTACTGAATTTAATATTTAATAATATATTATTTTTTCATAAAATTTTCCCCTAGTTTCTTAACATTTATGGCATGCTTATATCAATACAAAGATGCCAATCAACACATTCAGCACCTACATAAACATTAGATATATGCAATAGAAATAAACCCCTAAGTTTAAGTTAATCATATGTGATCTAACTCAACAATGTTAAACACACGCTAACATTGAGAAAAAAGATACACACTCTGCGTTAAAATAGCAGCACATTCTCAGTTAAATCGGCAAAGAGTGTAAGGCACATTTCCTTCATAATAGCACTCTGTGCTTCTCATCTAATATTATCTGGGAGTCTTCATCATCCTCCACAAGAATCCTCCATCCCTCACTCGCCTGCTTTGAATGAGCTATTTTACCCATTAGATTCATATTTCTAAACAGCCGCCATAGCCTCCCACCTCCAGTGCTCCACCCGCTTGACTTAGCTCAAACCCAAGCTACTTATCCCAAGCACGCTTACTGTAACTCCTCAATCCAATCCCACCATACTCCAAAGCCACAATCTTCTCCATCATATTTCCACAAACCCATTGTTTACAGTGATACAAGTACCATCCAAGTCCAAACTCCACCCCAGGGTCCACTCTTTGACTGACAAAAAGCATTAAAAGAGCTCAGCGAGGGTAGCCAGCAGTTATGAACCTTACAGCGAGGTTGGCTGTCAGCAAATTATTTTAAGCAAATTGGACTTTGGCGTGGTTCTCTCATTCAGTTTTTTATTGGCATTAGCACGATTTAGCTTGGATTAGATTAGATGAAAATGGACATTACTTTTGATTGTTGAAGTTATGAATGAGGAACACAATCTGTAGGAGACACATTTGAGCATAAATTTCTGGGGGAAAAAGCACATTTTATTTAAATCTATACTGGTACATACAGCAGCTCTAGTAAACACCTTTATTTTGTTATACATGGTATTCTGCTTTCAACAATTGCATGCTTGCATTGGGTTCTTGAAGTGCAAACGAAAGCTTATTTTTATAGGAGAAAAACTTGTCCGAACACATTTTTGGCATTTATGTAGCATGGGCTCTTAGTAAAGTTGCAGGTTTTCTGGTTTAGGGTTGTGAACCTGGTGGCTATGAAGCGTTAATGATTCCATTAATGTTCAGTGAAAAGGTGATGACGTCTTTTAGGACGCATCATAGTCATGGACTCCTGATGGGTACTTTATTTTTCCCTCTTTATTGAGGGTGGGGACTTTGTTTTGAGTGGCCAAAATACTATTCTATCTTTAAATGGAATGTGTTGATGTCCTATTTTGCAATTGACACTAGTTATTTTTTTTATCCAAATCATCTGTATGACTAAACTTCCTGTTTTGATAATGCTGTAGGGTGTATGTGGTTGTAATAGATACACTAATGGCTCAATCAAAGAAGTTCTCCGAACAATCATAAACAAGGATGGTTACATGGGTCTCATGAGGGGTTGGAAGCCGAGAATGCTGTTTCATGCACCTGCTGCAGCGATTTGCTGGTCCACTTATGAAGCATCCAAAGCTTTCTTTGAAGATCTAAACTTGAGGAAGAACAGATCATGAAAAAAATTATGTAGGCCATATTCTCAGTCTTAATTGAGCCTTGGTAAATTGGATGAAGTTGGCTCAGTCATATGATTTGTCTGTGCTGTGGTCAAATTGTATGGCAAAATTTGTCAGCCAGTGATTTTCCGGGGTTGAGTTTTGGGGTTGTCTTTTACGAAGAAGGCTAATTTGTGTTGTATATTTTTTTTTATGGGAGGAAATAATATTTCAAATGAATCAAGGAATTTTTTCATTTGGTGTATTTGTTAGTCCTCATTTATATATATATATATATATAAATGAGGACT
>JAVDBV010048597.1:0-12506 GCA_032619315.1 Piper longum | reverse complement strand
ATATATATATATATATATATATATATATGGAATTAAAGTTGTTACATAATAAAACATGCTTAAATTAGGATTTCTAAATGATTTACAATTAAAATATATATATATATATATATTGTTAATAAAAACTTAGAGTATGATTATATCCAATAAAATATCTTACAGAATAATAAATTCTATTTAATTATTATCATGTTATTCAAATTAATTTTTTACTTATTAATAATTTTCTATTAATCAACTAGGATTATTATTAACTTTTAGCATAAAATATAAATTATTTTTAATATTTATATAGAACTATTGTATTTTAAAAATAGGTATGTTTGGCTAAATAGATATTAATCATTTTAATTTAAAAAACATATATAATATTAATTAAATTAAATTTATATATTATTATTATATGTTATTAATAAATTTTAAATATATCCGGCACATTAGTAGGTTTTTTTTAGTTTATCGTACATACTATCTTTATATTTTGGGTGTATGGGAAGTAAAGGCAGTAACACCTTAAAATTAATTATTTAAATAGGTTATAACTCGTTTTGCAGAACCAAAGCATAAGACAAGATCATCAAGGCAACCATGCCCATCACTATTTTTTTTATTCCAAATTCCATAGCAAGATACATATTTCTTATCTCCATGAGGCTCCTCCGCCGCATGCCTTGAAATACTTAATTATGAGCAACAGTCATGGAATTAATATGATCTCACCTTGTTGCTCTTTAAAGCCCAGACATGGATTCAATTAAGAGTTATGCTTCCACTTTTAACAGACTTACCCCAACTGATCAACTGCACCAGCTTTTTCTTTACTTTCAAAACAATCTTTCGTCGTCGCGGCCTTTCTCATTGGACATAAATTCGTTTTAATAACTCAAAGCAAACATTTTTCTGGAATTTTGTGAGGTAATTAAGGCAGTAAGAACAAAAGAAAGAGACCCATTTAAGTTCCCATCGATAAAGGTTGCGCATAGAGCAAACCACACTCACAGAAAGCCTCCATATTCAAACTACACTCAGAACGTCTTACAGGGTGGTAGATTCACAAACAATGGTGATTCGCCTAATTGTCACAGACATAGAAAGTGCCTATACGTGATTTCTTTTGATGCCCAACTCGCTAAAATCAGAGGTCAGTATGCAACAGCAGGTGCTAGTTTCAAGCAACACACCCAGGGCCCAAGCAGCTTGTCAACATTCCCATAACTTTTCCCTGCAAATATTCGAAGCTTATGTGTTTATAAAGGTAATATAGCATATGCAAACTGTCATGCAATATTACCAACGTTGATTGTTCTAGGGAGAGCTTTAGCTTAACTAAGAGCAAAATGCAACAAGTGAGAAATGGTTTTGGTACCTTTGAAGAAGAGGACTTATGGCACAGTAGCTCCGGGGGTATTTTGTACAAGTCCTCATCCACAGCTCTGAGCCTAGTCTTCTTGGCTTGAGGTGCCGTCATGTCACATACCTTGCATTGTTTCTTTGCCTCTCTCACATGGTAACCACTTTTAGAGCCTCCTTTAGCCTATGCACGCAACATGATTCACTTGTTTGAACAAAAAAAGAGGTAGTAAAAAGAACATTTGTAGAAGAAAAATGAGAACGATTTCAATTGGCTTTTTGAAAAACAAGCTCCCAAGTGTCAATCATGATCTAGCAATGCAAAGCATTTAACAAGCAACTTGATTATGTTAGACATAGCTCTGAGAGGAGCTTTACACACCTTGGCATGAGAAACTGTTCTTGGCCCCGCCCTATATTGGAGATCATGCACTTTATAGAGATCCCCAGACCTACAATCGGTGTATCTCACTAAACCAGCCTGCCTAGCCGACTCAAAATACTGGGTAATTGGCAAATCGTTGTTGACATCCCAGCTCCCAAATGCTGGTATGTGGTAGTTCTTGTAATCCTGCACAAAACAAAGACGATAAATGCTCTTCCAATATACAAGGAGCTGCTAAAGAGAAAAAAATGCTGCCATGATCTTCCTCACATCCATGAGAAATATAGACTGTTAACTTGGAGAAGAAAGAAGGCAGTTGCAGGTTGAAAAGGATCCAAACGAAAGTGTCGGCCACTTCTGAAAGGTCTTGAGAGTAGAAGCTACAAGTGATAAATATATATATACGTGTGTGTTTGTGGATGAGTATAGATATACATCTTGAGCAGAGAGTGACATGTAATAAAGTAAGATTGGGGACTTGCGTCCTTTTTTTGGTCAGCGGTAGAATCCATTTTCTATTCCTTCTTCAGCCCAGTTCCCATGCTAAATTGAAACGAAAGTCTTGTAGAGTTCTTTTCCCAAGGCAAGAAATTTGGCCACAAGTTGCAGAGATAGCCGCAATGCCCAGAACCAGCGGCCACGAGAAACATCTCAATAACTCTATCAGCTCAATGTGCCCAGCTACCTCTACTTTCTTGGACTATGGTAGGTAAAAAGTAATACCCATGTACCATATAGAATATACTCTACTATGCTAAGTGTATGTACAAATCATAGGCCTCATAAAGATCATATGTGCTGCCCTTGCACTGCATCATCTACTTTCTTGCGTACTAAAGTGCAGATTACACACTGTAAACGTTTCAGAATTGATGGTGGTGGTATCCCTGTCAAATGCCAACCTATCCACCAAAACCAAACAGGAAGGTTTGAAGAAGATGGGCCAATCAAACTTCATGTGAATGTGACCAATGGAGGTCCAGTGAAGTACTATATCACAGCGTAAGAGTAAATGCGTGACATGACAAGACAAACGTGCAACGTTTGAAATGGGATGAAACCGGTTCTTTCAAGCAGTAAATTCCCCTGATAAAATGTTCATCTGCTGCATTTACGTACTCTATGTATCAGTGTTGGCAATAGGAATACTATTACTATCATCAAGGAAGAATAAAGCAGCAAGAAAGAGGGATTACATGAGAAGGGAAGCTGATCGAGTACTAGAGGATGTGGTTGTTAAAAGAAGATAAAAGAAACCCATTAATGATCAACTATCTGCAATGGCGTGGTGGTGTTTACGAAACAAACTGACAATGCCGACAAGATTAGTTGACCTCTATGAGTATGTACCCGCCATGTCCAAGGAGGATTTGAAGCTTCACGTGCTCTGCTACTGGTTTTCAACCTCGCCAACATGGCTACTTGCTTCTTAAAAAAGAAACTGGTTAATTACTTGCTTACAGTGAAGTACATAGGATTCTAACTAAAACAAAAGTCAAAATGGGGGGAAGTTGATACGCAAGTTTTTTATGTCTTCAAACATATCCTTTCCAATCTTGGATTTGAATTCCTTGTCCTGTCTACAACTATTGAAATAGTGCCGGTCGAGGTAACTGCACCCAGACTTTCAAACACTGGCTCTAAAAAAATATGTGTACAGGACAAACACACAAACCAAAAGAAAGGCAGAAAGGAATCGTCTTAAAAAAAGCCCTAGCTACCACTGCACCCCACCTTCCCTTTGGCTAGATATGGCCGGAATCGACCAGCTCCAGCCGGCCAATTCCAACAAGAACCACCCCTCCCCCCATAGCCCTCCCCTTCCTCCATGCTCCTCTTCTATTATCGCCTCGCCTCCACGCTACCATCAGTAAGGTTCTTTCCCTCCTCTTTGCTCCAAAGGGGATATTTTACCCCCTTCTCCTAAGAATCTTTCATGATTTTTACCGATAATATTGAAGATCCTCGCATAGTGGATGAAGATGATACCCTATTCTCTACGTCTTTCGCCCCCATTTTCGAAATGACTTCAACCCTTCCATTTAGTCCCCCGTTACTTGGAGGACCTTTTTTTAACCACCCCCTCGTGGGCTGTCTTTCCCTTTTGCGGGGATTTTTTCCACTGCAGCTCTTCGCATTAAAAGGCCAAAAAGAAAAAAAAAGCTTTCAACGTGGTGGGATCGAACATGGAAAAATTTATTTTATTGTTCCCATTTAAATTATTTGCTGTTAAACTTTTAAGTGTGAATTACCCGGTTAAGTGAAAAATATTTTTAACCGTTTAATTTTTTTTTATCGGTCAAGAGGACCATACTATTTACCCGTTAATCGGTTAAGTGAACCATACAATGTAACCGTTTAAATGGTTAAATGAATCATATCGATTACCCAATTACCCGGTTACCCGATTAAGTGAATATGGGCGAAGTATGTTTTACTGGTAGTGTTGATCGGTAAACCTCGTAGTGCTGAGTTGTGGTCGAGCAAGGTTTGATATTTGCTTCCGGGATTTGATTTATACTGCGTGATTGACTTGAGGCTGAGCATTTCTGTGATAGAAATACGGCGCACAGGTCTGACTTGGGGCGAAAATTTTAGTCATAGAAGTACGGGTGTGACAGTAGACCACTTTGAAACTGGTTATTATTAAAATTTTATCATAACCAATTGTAGTTTAGATGATACTTGTATAATGGTTAAAAATATTTGTTACTGTTTGTAAGCAAATAAAGGTATTTACACACTTGTCGAGTCAAACGGATAATTTTTGAGATTTAAACCTATCCATTTACTTAAATAAGCTCCATGAGAGCAAAAGTCCAGGCTTATAAAGCCTGGAACTTTATTTCCTTGAAGAACTCCTGCAAGCCATCTTGTTGCTATTGTGATGTTGGAGCTCCTTCGCCAATTGTTGCTGATTGTCAATTGCTGGACGCTTTGCTGGAATTTTGCGTTGTATCCGAGCGGCCATTGCAGATTTTTTGAACCTTGCTAAAGCTTGTTATCAAGACACCATGGTGACATAGGAGTCCTGATCGTTTGGAGAATTGTTGCACCGACTTGCTAAGGAGCATAACCAATCTTTGCCAAACCACCACATAGTCACTAATATTGCCAAGGAGCCTATGTGTCTGACTGCCCAATGTCTTAAAAAATCAAATTGGAGACCAAGTTGCAGGAAAATCTTGCTGTCCAGGTGAATCTTGTTGAGAAAAATCCCCAAAGTGTTGGAGATTAACAACAAAACAAGTTATGAAAATAAGATCTTAGAAATAAGATAAAACAAAACCATAGAAGAATAGAGATTTAACGTGAAAACCCTCTTTCAATTAAGAGTCTAAAACTACGGGACAACAACGAACAATATACTACTTCAACCAAAGATTATAGTCATCAAACATATAAAGATGTACAATAAGATTACTCACACACCCTACATTATTGAGATTACAAGATTTCACACTCTCTCAATACTCCGCATAAGATTAAAATTGTGAATATTTTTCCCTCTTCTTTTATCTCTATATCTTTTTTTATCTCTCTTTGTTTAGCTTGCCTTTTATTCTGCTTGTCTTTGATTTTTTTTAAATGAGGCAAATGAAGCTCAATTTATAGAGAAGCTTTGAGACCTTTCATCTTCCATGGAATAACTAACAGTTAACTTTGTTAATATTCTGAGATTTCTTTAGTATTCCGAGTGTGACAATGGGCAACACATATTAACAATCTCCCACTTGGAGTCCAATTGGAACACTCCAGTCTAAATTCTTCTTCAACTTGTTCGTTGCAAAAGTCCACTTGCATGTTAGTGCAAGTTCACAAAAGTTGACCAAAAGCTCAACTTTTATCCTTCAACCGGTTTGGTCAACATGTCCGCCAAATTCTTTTTGTCATCTATCTTCCTCAACTTCAGTTTACCTTTTTCTAATAAAAATCTGATAAAATGATACCTTAATGCTTGGTCCTATTATGAAATGCTGAGTTCTTAGTTAAATGGATTGTACTTTGACTATCACCGTATAACATGCAATCAACTCCATTAAAACCTAACTCATTCATTAAAATTTTAATCCAAATATATTCCTTGCTAGCTTATGTAGCAGCCACATATTCAGCCTCAGTTGAAGATAGAGCAACTATCTTTTGCAATTTGGAAACCCAACTCACCACGGTTCCACCAACTGTAAAGATGTATCCGGATGTACTCCTGCCATTGTCTTTATTATCAGCATGGTTCGAGTCCACATAACCTTGCACATCAATATTATCACCCCTAAAACACAAACAATAATTAGAAGTTCCTTTCAAGTATCTAAAAATCCATTTCACTACCTCCCAGTGTTCTTTTCCTGGGTTTATTATGAATCTGCTCACTACTCCCACTGCATGTGCAATATCTGGTCTAATAGTTATCATAGCATACATAAGACTTCCAATAGCTGAAGCATAAAGCACCTTTTTCATGTGAGTTTTATCCTTCTCACTCTTAGCACCTTGTTCTTTGGACAATTTACTATCCAAAGTAGTAGTCACCGGCTTAGATTCATTCATAGTGAATCTCTCAAGAACTTTCTTCATATACACTTCTTTACATAGCCATAACTTCTTGTTCTTTTTATCTCAGGTAATTTGCATCTCAAGAAGTTGTTTTGCTTCACCTAAGTCCTTCATGGAAAAACTCTTGGCTAACCTCATCTTGAGATCAACAATTTTCTCCATACAAGTCCCTGCAACAAGCATGTCATCTACATACAAAATTAAAATAATGTAATCGCAATCATTAAACTTTTGTAGATATACACAGTGGTCCGAATTGCTCCTAGCAAATCCATTATCCAACATAAACTTGTCAAATTTCAAATACCACTATCTTGTTACTTGTTTGAGTCCATATAGACTACTCTTTAATTTGCACATCATATTTTCTTTACCTTTGGCTTGAAATCCTTTTGGTTGTTCTATATAGATCTCATCCTCCAAATCACCATGAAGGAAAGCTGTATTTATATCAAGTTGTTCTAAAAACAACCCATTTACAGTCACAATACTCAAAATAATTCTAATAGAAGTCATTTTTACAACAAGTGCAAATATATCTGAAGCAACAACTATCTCTTGTGGTGGCTCTGAGTCATAAATTTCAACCTGTGCATCAGAATATTCAGAATTTGATTCATTATCATTTGGATGATTAGCCTATGACTCACCTTCTTGTTCGGCCTCCTTATAAGATAATTGTTCCTCATCACTTGGAACAAATTCTTGATTTTCAGCACTTGATATTTCTTCATCTGCCTCATCAAGCTCCATATATTCTTTTTCTTTCAACTCCTCATTTTTTTCTTCCTTCATGTCTTTGTACATGGACTCTTCATTGAATATACCATCCCGACTTCGAAACACCATGATCTCGAAATCCCACATTCGATAACCATACTCATCACCACCATATCCAAAAAATACACACTTGAGGGACTTTGAATCAAGCTTCTTTCTTGATTCCCTATTAATATGTGCATATGCAATACAACCAAAGACTTTAAGAAAAGAGTAATCAACTTTCTTACCAGACCATACCTCTTCCGGTATTTTTCCATCTAAGATGCTTGATAGACTTCGGTTGATTAGATAGACAGTTGTATCCATAGTGGCACCCCAAAGATGCAAAGGGAGCCCAACATGAACCCTCATGCTTCTTGCTCACTCTAGAACGGTCCTATTCATTCTCTCAGCCGCCCAATTCTGTTGTGGTGTCCTTGGTACTATCTTGATTCTTCTAATCCCTTGCTTTTCACAATATGAGTCAAACTCCTTAGTTCAATATTCTCCGCCATTATCCGACAGAAGACATTTCAATCTCAAACCTGTTTCATTCTCAACTCGAGCTTTCCATATCTTGAAAATGCTAAAGACATTTGATTTCTTTTTAATAGTGTAGATCCATGTCTTCCTACTAAAATCATCAATGAAGGTAACAAAATAGAGATTACCTCCAAAAGATTTACCATGGGTTAGCCCCCAAACATCTGTATGAACCAACTCCAACCTTTTGGATTTCATCTCTTACCCACCCTTTGTAAAGCTAACCCGTTTCTATTTACCTAAAACATAGTCTTCACAAAAACCAAAGTTAAAATCAATTATATCTGTCAAACTTTTCTTGAAATGTAAGATCCTCATCCCACTTTCGCTCAAGTGACCAAGCCTTCTATGTCATAACGTTGTTATGTCATTCTTCTCAGTGGCCAAAGAAACAAACGAATCTACCTTGGTAGACAATGGGTAAAGTGTGCCCACTATCTTCCCCTTGATCACTACCAATGCTCCCTTGTTGATCTTCCACTGATTGTTTTCGAATGTGAACCTATGGCCCTCTCAGTCCATCTTGTTAACAAATATAAGATTCTTCTTTAATTCGGGTATATATCTGACTTCCTTGAGAATAAGTTTACCTTCATCATGCATCTTTAAATGAATTACTCCATTACCTTCAATTTTGCACTTCTTACTATTACCAATAGTTACAAGACGTAGCCATAGTGGTATCAGCAGAATAGAGGGGAGTTAGGAAAGCGGTGGTTATTTTGATGAGATGACATAGGATCCAATTTCACGAGCTCTATTGCAAGTGACACCCTTGGGTCTGGTGTGTATTGCAAGATAATGCAATTAGACATTGTTAGCGATAGTATCGTAGGGATGTGCATGGACAGAGTTAGAACATGATAGTATGATGTCCAGATAGGACATCCACAATGACCCGACTATTAAGATAGCCTGATAGGCATTCATGAGCAACAGCCACCATACATAAATTAGGATGGTTAGTAGGGGCCACACACATAGTTTTACCTATTTGGGGATTGACCAACTAGCGAGAGGAGTTAGACTCGTGTTAGATTATGGGGCATAGATAGAGGGTTCAGCGACAGAGTGTTCTTTAGAGAGATAGTGATTCTCTTATGCTTCGCCAGCATGATTGGGTCCTTGCCTTGAGATATAAGATTGAGTCTTGCCCTGATTATAGAAGTACCTCTACAGTACTGACTAGGGTTTGCAATGCAAGTCGATATTGGTAGACAGATCTTATGATGACGGACCTTACCCTAGCTTAAGGACGATGCAAATAGGGACTTCAGATAGAACAGACCATGCTGACCAGATGGAGCGATACCAATGTATGCTCATCTTGATTGGTAGCCTTGATTGAGAGTCTACCACAGTGGTAGTAGTCATGTGAGTCAAGATTAGTACTACAAATCGGTACGGGACGGCAGGTCACACACCAATGAAGAAAGGACGAGACACGTGTTGAACCTCACTATGAATCCTCGTAGACTTGAGGGGAGACAGTGGTTCTTTGGGTTGTTTGAACCCCGCTTGTTTAAAAGTACTTGACTAGTACAGTATTAAGAAACATGTGCCTACTGTTAGCTGACTGAACTAGAGCCACGTAAGAGCCGTTTCTGATATACGTCATTGATTGACTGTTCCATAGTCTGATCACCTGTGGCATAGTAAATCATGGTGAACTTAGAGACAAATTCACAAACTTACCAATATTTTGGCCACCCAGTACGCTACATAGGGATTTCAGCTCCCCTACCACTTACATGATACATTGACCTTACTACAGATCAGAGTGGCACACCTATGTAGCAGGTTTTTCATAACCCAGTGGATTCCCCCATATGTCTGATGTCAGATTCCACTTGTGAGGATGAGATACCACCTAGTGAGAATTCTTGAACACTGTGATCAAATTTTCACGAGATTTAGTCATCTTTCCTCTGATCCAGAGAAGTCAGACAGATGAGACAGATGAGAGTTTCCAATTGAGCATTTCCCCTCACCCCTCTATATGTCTCAGTTTTGCTATTAGTTGTCGAGATGATTGAGATGAGTAGACATTGACCAGAGCACATGTCATAGACCAGATGCAGACACCACAACTCCATGCAGAGCATGTTTCCATACTCCTTGAGACACACTATACATGTATAGGTGTTCTCACCTAGTTTGAGACAGACAGCTCCATTTAGAAATAGTTAGTGGTTGTATAGATAGCCACCAGAGTCATAGTATACAATAGAGTCATAGCAGTCGTCCTTGTTCTCTTATAGAATAGAGTGAGATACTTGACTTTGGACCGAGTCAACTAGGATCCAGTAAGCGGTCCAATTCCTTATACAGGGACACCTGAGAGTTGGACCTAGATTGGCGACAGTGAGCAGGAGACTCATAGCAGAACTTAGTATGAGACTCATTAGGTTATACACGTACTTAGCAGGAGACTCAGGGCAGACCTTAGTATGACTGTAGGACCTAGAATAGAGTTCCTGCGAGTATATGTAGGTGACTTTTCACAGATGAGGATTAGAGGGACATGGGTAGATGCTAGCAGGTAGGTCTTACCCTCGGCATAGTTTTCCCAGACATAGCCCAAATTAGAACCTTGCGATACTATAGAGTATTTGCTTGACTAACCCAGTAGACCCTTAGGGGTGATTTAGGTTTTTCCACGGAGTTAGCAGAAGTAGGGATCAGAACAGAACAGAATGATGATAGTGATGTCAGAACAAGCACAAATAGATCAGAGTGTGCAGCGGAAGCGTGGTGGGCCCATAACCTACAGGTCCCAGGATCAGAACAGGAAGGATTGATGATCCTAATGTCAGAGCTGACACAAATAGATTTGAATCAGAATGTTAGAAGTTTGATTGCATCACAAGCAGAACCCGCCATGTCAGCCCAACTACCGTCAGGGATGATGTACAAGACTAGTGAAGAGTAGAGGATACAGGTGACGTGTATCCAGTTTCCAATTACGGTAGAACCACCTTGTGTTGAAATTTTGAGGACGAAATTTTTGTAATGAGGGAAGATTGTAAAACCCACGATTCTATTTAGGGTTTTGTATTCAGAACCGGTCGGTCCGACTATTATTTTCGAGTCGACTATGTTTCAGAACACGTGTACTGAGCCAACGCCGGTCGCGTGTATGAGCTATGAGGGTTAGGTGTACCCAAGTATATGATGATAACGTCATGAATACAGCAGAAAAGAATGAGTTATCAGAATATATGAGTGTGCAGTACGGTTTTTTTTTATCATGGAATTTGATCGTAGAATTAGTTTTGGGTCATTTACCACGTTAGGAAGCGTTACATGCAGCTTGGATGGGTTAGGAAGCGATTTTTCTGGATTTGTTTTAGAACTTATTATGAGTAAATAATTATTTTGACTCGAGACGGAGTCGAGTCAAATATTATTAATAAGTTTACCACCGAGCCCCTTTTCTTCTCCCCCGACGCCTTCTTCTTCCAAATCCTAGCGCAACTCCACCCCATGTGTGGCCGCCGCCGTCACTGTCGGTGCCGCCCGACCACCGACCGGCGCCGCTCTGCCCCACCACGCCGTCGTCGTGCCGCCCTGGCCAGACTCGGCCGTCGCCCAGCCTCCACGATGTGAGGAAGCCGCTCCCTCGCGTCACTCTTCCGTCACCGATGACGCCGCCAATGATCGTCGCCACTGCCGTCCAGTGGTCGCCTCGGCATCACCGACCACCCAGCGACCGTCCCTGATCAGAATCGAAGCCGATCGCTGCCGTGGTTGGCCGGATCTAGCCACCCAACGCGGTCGCCTTGTTTTTTCCATTTTTCGGCCAGCCGCCGCTTCCATTGGCCGTGTCAATGCCACAGACCAAGCTGGTTCCGATGGTATACTATACAGCCCCTATCCAGCCAATAGACGCCATCGGCGACTCTTGCCGGAAAGTCGCCGGAAAACCACTGAGTTGCCAGAAAATCGGATCGATGGAATTCTCCACGTCTTTTGCTGAGTTCATCCAGTCAAACCCGATCGAGCTTCAGACGCCGCCGTCAAGCGCCAAATTCGAGGTTCGAGATGCACATACGACGAAACCCTAACCATCGCCGATTGCCAATGACGCGAGGTATAATTACCTCTTAAGTTTATTATTTTAGATCGATGATTGTTAGCACAGCATGATAGGATTGATTATTTGATGTTGATGTGATTAAACACTAATTACAAATGAAGTGATAAGTGACATGGTATGATTAAGTATGAATGAATGTTAAGTGGTCTAATGAGGTAAAGTAAATTTGAGCATGATAAATGACCATGACGTAATTTAGGGATATATAATAAAATTGGTATTAATAGGATGACTTAGAATTATATACACTAATGGTTGTCGATTTTCTTGTTCGACGATAATTGTATTGTTTGTGATGTTTATTGAGTTGATGCATCATTTAGTTAACGGGTGTCAGCTTTTAGATTTGATGTGTAGGTATGAAGTAGGAGCTTGCCGCCTAAGTGCGTGGACACGCTTGGAGCTTCTACCAGGTCTGTTTAGGACTCATCTCTGTTTTACGCTCTATTCCATCGTATGTTTGGTTTTCTACTTGCAGGACGAGTTAAGTGGCGTTTCATTTGATCCCATTTAACTTGGGTCATTTAGCCGAACTATTTTCCGAGATTAATAACCCTCGAGGATGAGATCCCTTGAGTATGTTTTCGAAATTCAGATCCAGCTCACAATGCCTTCGGGCCTACTTTATTAAT
The DNA here is from genome assembly GCA_032619315.1 of Piper longum. Taxonomy (NCBI): domain Eukaryota; kingdom Viridiplantae; phylum Streptophyta; class Magnoliopsida; order Piperales; family Piperaceae; genus Piper; species Piper longum. Next base: position 178 of record JAVDBV010048597.1, on the reverse strand, counting down.
CCCAACCCAAACCTATAAATGTATGGTTTTCGCGTTTTCGGTGAGAGATGGAAAGAGGGAGGCGGCCATGGCTTCAGATAAGGCATGTGTTCATCTTCGGGTTGATGTTGGGGAGGACTCACTTCATCCCGAGGGATCCTGCTAACTCCGTGTTTGAGTTCCTCACACCCGGAGAACG
>JAVDBV010048593.1:0-12038 GCA_032619315.1 Piper longum | reverse complement strand
AACCATAAGGATCTATATGGGAAGCTAGGGTCGAGTGAACAGCTCCGATCATGCCACATGGCACGATCTGGATGCTCGACAGCTCGTGGACTAGTGGGGCCCACACATGGGTACACGCCCTATAGATATGGCGGCAATTTCGGATCGAGACCGTCCGAACTCGAAACTGACTCGAGTCCTGAAATTGACTCTACAGGAGGGAATTGAGGTAAGAAGGCTAAATGGGCCTCGAACAGTGAACTCAATCAAACTAGGCCAACAGGGGCATAAATTGAGTGAGCTAAAATTCCTATGATGCATGCAAATGATTTACCCAAAAATCCCAAACGGATACTAAACACCACAACGGCCTAAATCTAAGCCTAAAATCCTGTCTAATACATACAAACAAATCCGTATACCTGAGCATACACTGATAACTCGTGATCTTATTATCTGCATGTCTGGCATACTCAGCCTCCATAACATGTTCATACGGCCACTTAGGCCCATACTAATAATCTGAAACTAGTTTGGCTCGATCTCGCTCGAACCAACTCGATACTAACCCGAATAGGGAAAAACTCAAATCGGGTAAAGCCCTAACCCGAAAATGGGGTTTTGCAAGTTCACTAAAAATAAAAGGAAGAATACTAGGGTTGACATGGATGGCTCAAATCTTGCCACATGGCACGATCTGAACATCCAACAACTCGTGGTATAGTAGGACCCACCTCTGGGTATATGCAATATACATATGGACGGAAAGCTCGGATCGAAACCGTCCAAAGTCAAAACTAATTTGAGCATAAATTGACTAAATAGGCGGGAATCCAGGCAAGAAGGGTAAATGGGCCTCAATACTTTGAACGCAATCAAATTAGGTCCACGGCAGCATAATCCAATGATCCAAAATCCCTATGATGCATGCAATGAGATACCTTGAAAATCCCAAACGGATACTAAACGCTGTAACGCCCTAGATCTAGGCCTATAATCCTAGCTAACTGATAAAAATCATACGTATACCTCATGTATACACTGATAACTCAAGCTCTACTGTATCATAACTTAAACTATTATGTGCATGTCGGGCATGCTCAGCCTTCATAACATGCTCACATGGCCATCTGTGCCTCATACTCATATTATTAAAATTAGTCTTGCTCGAGCTTGCTTGAACTGACTTAATACTGGCCCGAATAGGGCAAAACTAAAATCGAGTAAAACCCTAACCCGAAAATGGGGTTTTACAAATGATTGGTCATAAGACTTCATTAATGTAATGGGAATACTCAAATGAAGTAAGAAAATTAAAGAAAAAATTAGTACTATCATTTGTTTTCATTTTCATTTTAAAATGTTGATAGAGTGCATTATTAGCACATGAATTCATTGATTATTCAAATGTCTTGAAACTTACCTGTGAATGGGTTTTTGATGTATACACAGGTAAAGTCGTGTGCAATGAAAAATGTAGACACGGTTTGGGAAGGGATCCCTTCGACTATTGTGAGATAGTTATGGTTGCCATGATTAAATTCAGCTTGCATATTGGATTGACTTTTTAATATCTTCCATCATGCTCCATTGATTGGCCATAATAATTGACAGTTGTCTAAAGGGATTCTTGTTAAGTGCATCGATGACTACATTACCCCTTCTTGGAAGATAAGCTATGCTGAAATCATAGTCCTTGATGAAATTTAGCCATCTCCTCTACCTAAGATTTAAATCATATTATATGAAGATATTTTAGACTCTTGTGATTAGTAAATACCTTAAATTTAGCTCCATATAAATAATGTGTTCACACTTTAATTGAAAAAAGCACCGCTATTAGTTCTAAATCATGGGTAGGTTTTTTTTTTCATGCACTTTCAACTACCTTGAAGCATAAGCCATTACTTGGTCATTTTGAAAGTACTACTCCATCCCTTTATTAGAAGCATCACTATAGGCAACAAAGTTATCGACTCCTTGTGGCAATGTAAGAACTGGTGCTGAAGTCAAACAATTCTTCAATGTCCAAAAAGTCTTTTCACATTCTGAATTACATATGTATTTATTGTTATTCTTTGTTAGAGATGTTAAAGGAATTGTGATAGTGGATAAATCGTTGATGAATCTCCGATAATACCCTGCAAAACCTAGAAAACTCTTATCTTCAATGACATTCTTTGGATGACAACATTCCATTACTGCTGCTACTTTAGATAGATCAATTGAAGCAGCATCTTTAGATATATTGTCACCAAAGAATAGAACTTCGTCCATTCAAAGTCACATTTTTTGAATTTTATATACAACTTATTATCCTCAGTAGTTCAAGTGCCAATTTAAGATATTTTTCATTAAGTTGTTCATTATCAAAGTAGATTAATATATCATCCACAAAAATAATGACAAAATCATCTAAATATTCATGAAATCCTTGGTTCATGATGTACATGAAAACCGTAGGAGTATTGGTGAAACCAAAAGGCATAACGTAAAATTCATAGTACCCATATCTTGTTATGAAGGCACTTTTCATGATGTCGACTTCCTTAATCCTTTGTTGATGATATCCTGGCCTTATATCAGTTGTAGATAACACTCTTGCTGATTTTAGTTGATCAAATAATTTATCAATCCTTAGTAATGAGTACTTATTCTTGATTATGATTTGATTCAACACCGATAATCAATACATCATTTGAGTGAGCTATGTTTCTTCTTAACAAATAATATTGTTGTTCCCCAATGAGAAACACAGGTTTGATAAATCTCTTCTCAAGCTTTTCCTTTAGTTTAATTTTGAGTTCTTGCAATTCTGCAGGTTCTGTAGGGTGCCTTGCATATTGGACTAGTCCCCAGCAGTAAGTTCATAGAGTAATTAGTCTCCATGTCTGCAGGTACACCAGGTAGCTCATCTGGAAATACATCTAATGATGATGGGTTCATCTCCTTAGATTCTGGCCGAGCTTCTACTACACTAACTAGGAACACTTGGCATCCTTGTCTATGATATTTAATTGATTTGACATAGGATATAATACATGAATGGTTTACTACTCATCTCCTTGTAATAATATCTGATTACCCCTAAGGAATCTTCATGTGACAATATTGCTTCCCACTTCTTGCACACTATGATGGCATGGTTCTTCGACAACCAATCAATAACTAAACATAAATCCCCAACAAATGATATAGAGTGAAATCCTATACTATTGACTTCCCCTGTACTTGCATTAGGATAGGTCCTACTTGTTCGTCAACTAGCATTTAATCTCCATTAGGTTTACACACAATTAGTGGGGGATCTAAAATACAAGGCTTGTTCGTCAACTAGCATTTAATCTCCATTAGGTTTAAACACAATTAGTGGGGGATCTAAAATACAAGGTTTTAACCCAAGTTTAGTGGGTGACCAAAAATACAAGGTTTTAACCCAAGTTTTCTTGCTAAACTATATGACATGAATGAATGTGTGCAACCTAAATCAACAAGAAGTGAAACTGCAATTATAGACATAGTGATCATACCCTGAACTAAATTGTTCTAGCAACATCTACTGCATTAGCTGCATTTAATTTGGCTGGAACTAGTACATTGTTCTTCTTTTCCTTGAGTTTAGGTCAAATTTTCATGGTATTACCAGCTTCTCCACAAGCATAGCATTTGTTTGAAGTTTTTAGGCACTCCCCAATGTGGCACTTCTTGCAACTAGGGCACACCAGATTTGTCTTTTCATCCTTTTTCCTCTTTCTTTCTGCATCCACATTCTGCTTGTTGTTCTGAGTTTGAGTTGGCTTTCTATAATTATTTGAGGTTGAGTTCCCATTATTGTTCATGCTCTTGCAGTTCTCCTTGTTCATTGGACCCTACTGCTCAGTAAGAACTTCTTCAACCACACATTCAATTGCTACTGCTTTAGCAAGTGGTATCTGTCTTTCACTTGCAACCCGAACCTTAAGTGGAAAACTAAGTGCCCAAACAAACTTGTTGGCCTGAGTTCTTTCTGTAACACACAATCCTAGTAAAAATCGCTCCAATTGGATAAACTTCTATTCAAATTCACATATAGTCAAGTTACCCTCAAACTGACAACCAAGAAAGGTTGATCGATGTGCTGCCTCCTGCCAAAATGTTGCTTCCTCTTCAAACATGAAAGAAGCAAGTTTTTGTAAAGACCCGAAAAAAAAATCGACACGGTAGGATCGAACTTTGAAAAATTAATATTTCCATTTAAATTATTTACCCGCCACCCGGTTGATTATTAACTACCCAGTCAAGTGTAAGGTATTATTTAACTGGTTGAGTATCATTTAACCCGTTAACTGAACCATATTATTTACCTGTTTAACCGGTCAAGTGAACCATTCCAATTAACTATTTAAACCAGTTAAGTGAAATGTATCAATTACCCATTTACCCAGCTAAGTGAAACACGCCCGAAGTGTGTTTTCACGTACCCTAGCCATCATTTCATTATATGAGGAGAAGGGGAGGTGTCATTCACATTATTTTCCTTTGGACAGACGCTAGCTTCCTCCTTGCTCATGTATTTTTCTTTGTTCTTCTTGTTCGTAATTTGCATGCATGCATATTTATAATTGATAATATGCTTGTTAATCATGGAACTAAAGTCTCTAATCAACAAAAATAAAAGAATTAAACTGGAAATAAAACTTGAAGCCGTCCATGATAAATAGCCAGAGTTTGGGCCAGGTGGGCAACAGTAGGCAAGGAAATTCAAGGCATTCGCTCACAATCTGAGCACCCTCTGGCTGCTGGACTGAAGGATGGCTTTGTCGTACCCCTAATTTTCGGTGAGTGGCAGAATTACAGTGGTTATTTGGCAAAATTGCAAGGGTTGCAAAAATAGGGTAAAGTAGAGGACGACGGTGCGTGAGGAAATCCGGCTGCCTAGGGAGGCAATTGGGTTGCAATCCGGTCGGGAAAGGTCCCTAAAGGGTTGAAGCTGCCAAGACGACCACCCAATTTTAGCGGTGAAGCTCGTCGACGGTAGAATTAGCGACGCGAGCGCGTCGCTAGGGGCGGCAGAAATAGCTATATTCGGGCCAATTCGGCGTCGCCGTGGCTGGAAGGTGACCGGAGGTGGTCGGGGAGGAGCTGTCACGGCATGGCGGGGCCGGTCGGCGTTGGTCGACTACGATTGACAGCGGCCAGAGGCAAACGGAACTCAGTGGACAACCGTGAACGGAATGATGACTTCGGGCTCTGATTGTGGGCAAAACACGATAGCAGTGGCCAAAGGTACTGGTCGGGGGTCAGAGTTGGTACGGAGGTGAGTTGATTGACGGGGGTGGCTTGGCCGGTGGTGGCTTGCCGTCGATGAACAGTCCGTCGGAAAATACCCCATTTACTACCTATTTTCGAAGAAGAAAAGAGTTGGGGAAGAAGAAGATAACAGTTTGTAAATAGGGATCGACTTGACACTCTTCGAGTTAAAAAATAATAATATCAACTCGTAATAAATCTTTAAAAACAATTAATTTAATTAATTTAAGGGGATACGAGGTAAGTGTCTAAAATAATAAATTAATAAATTATTACACGAAATTACCATAATTAATAAAATTACGGTCATGGTAAATAGTAAATAATTAATCGGCTTATTACAAATGATTAAATTAAATCGGAGGGTTATAAGGGATAAATAAAATAAAGACTTCACCTTTACCATATTAAAATAATATTTGGTAAATAAAATAATTATTTTAATAACGAATTAGCAAGGTAGAAAATGGGGTAATAAAATATAATCGTGTAGAAAATCACGAAACAACATAATTAAATAAGGAAGGGTGGAACAATATTTAATTAAATAAACTACAGATAATTAAATTAGTGATATCCTTAAATTAGGATAATAGAAATCAGTTAAAGAATATACCAATAATAGTAACTAATTATTGGTTATAAATGGATAATTATTTTATTATTTATCAAGTGAGGATTATAATTGGGATAATTAATTTAAAATGTAAATAAGGACTTAAATGAATATGTCACATTAATAATTAATTATATCACTATAATTGTTGAAAGTTAAATAATTAATGATGTTCAACATGGCACATTTTAAATTGTCAAAAATTGATAGTTGTATTAGTCATGTAGTTTCCTGCATTTGCTACATGAATAAAATTATACTCATGTATAATTTTATGTTCTCGTTCAGACTATGATCGTTGATCGTAGTCGCGGGATTTTTTATAAGCTACCATGTTCGTATAATTACTGAAGTGTTGTATATTCCCTTTTGGCAGCACTGGTCAGCTTGAGCCTAGATTCGTCTAGCATGTACCGTGTGCAAGTGGGGTCAAGAAATAGACTCAGTCTGACACGGGGCCACACTTTTAAATTTACTTGTAAGACAAATATGGAGTCTCTGACACAATGCAGAACCCGCGAAATAAGGAGTCTCTGTCACGAGGCAACACCAACGACATGAGGCAGCACTTGCGAAATAGGGAGTCAGTCGTGCAGCGGCAATCCAGAACTTGAAAATCTGCCCCCATGCCGAAAGAGGATGTCAAGCAGACAGCTCATGATGCACTTGTTATACCGAGAGGGTGGGCCAATGGCAAATATTGGTAACTGCACAAACCATAACGTAGTGTGTATGCGCATACATAGGATTGTAGCGGGATGGGAGGCCACCCTCCCCGCATTATAAGAGCTCGGCATAGGCTCACTTCACTAAAAAACTTTTGAAATAAGAATAGGGAGTAAATTTGACTTGTTTCTTTAATTATATGGCTTAGTGGTTTTATCACAAAGGCGGAATTGCCTCCGCAGGTGTGCAGGTTTAGGCATAGATTGAGAGTGGGGTTAGTGGATCTTTTACCAACCAAGGTTTGGAGAAAATGATAATGCATTGGACTTCATTTTTATTTATTTGAGTTATAAATGTGGCTATGGGAAACGGTCCAAGACTGTGGCATGATTATTATTATGTCTTGTTTAAAACATAGTTTACTTTGAATGAGTTGTACTTATGGTTTAAATTTTAAGTAACACCTGGCCAACTAAGCCCACACTATTGCGAAAAATGGCAGATCATTACAGGTGGTATCAGAGCACGGTTTCCCATAAGCTCTCATCTTATGACTCAAGTACCTTGGTTAAAAGTCTAATATTTATCTTTTCCCATTGTTGTATGTTATTAGGGAATGAGTGTACTCGCTAACAAACCTAGGTAATAATCGAAAGAAAGATTTTAAGCATAACACTGGTATGGGATGGTGTTCCACTTATGTGTCATGCTAGGTGCACGTGACACCTAAACCAATAAGCGTATATGGGACGCCTTTACAATCAACAGTGTTATTTATGTAGTATGGGTGGTATGGGATGCTTATGCGATATGGATAAGAGTGTCATGGGACAGTGTGCCCCACTTTAGCTGCGCATGTGAGTGACAATGCTAAATTCATAATAATAATAAAATAATAATAACACTAACGAGAAAAAAAATTCATTCGCTAACATACTTAACTCGGCACTGAAAAAAAACATATTAATGAGTCATAACAGGAAATATTTTCGAGGTTTCAGATGGCAGGCACCCGTAGATAGTCAAGCCGATCGGCGTAGTCATACTTGAACATGGAGAATGTGTTGGTCCAGATCTTGATGGCCACATAGCGACTAGCGCAGGCTTTAGAAAATACAAATTCTGTGATTCAGAATATGGTTCAGCGGTTACTGGGAGTGGTAGTAGAGAATGGAGCCTTAAACTCGGCAGTGGGTCCGGTAACGTCCCAAATGGTTATCAGGGGAGTGCCCAAGGGAGGGTAGGGTTAGCTAACCCGGGCAAGCGAGAGGAGCGTCCAAACCTAGTGCCACCGGTAGTCCGACAAGTGGTGCCGCCAGCTATGGATGATAGTGACTATTATACTGTGGAAAAGTTCCAGAAGAATGGAGCTGAGGTATTCATTGGAGGGACTGATCCAATGAAGGCGGAGAGCTGGATAGACATTACCAAAAAAGCTTTTAGAGCCCAATCGGTGCCCCACCACCATCATGCGAGGCAACCGAGTTGTTCGGTGAGAGTTGTCAAGCCTTTTTAACTAACCTAGGGGAGTCTCAGTCCAAGTCCAAAGAGTTGTCCATGATTCTGGCGGTAGCAGAGTTTTTGGACGTATTCCCAGATAAACTTCCAGGGTTACCTCCTAAGCAGGCAGTGGAGTTTGTCATTGACCTAGCACCTGGAGTAACACCAATCTCTAAAACACCATACCGCATGGATCCAGCAGAACTCAAAGAGTTAAAGAGTCAACTAGAAGAGCTGTTGCAAGCAGGTTTCATCCGGCCAAGTACTTCACCTTGGGAGCCCCTGTTCTTTTTGTAAAGAAGAAGGATGGTTCACTTCGATTGTGTATTGACTATCGCCAGCTCAATCAAGTGACAGTCAAGAATCGATACCCCTTAACGAGGATTTATGACTTGTTTGATAAGCTAAAAGCAGCCAGAGTATTCTCTAAAATAGACTTGCAGTTTGGATATCACCAATTGCGAGTGAAGGAATCTGATATAAACAAAACGGTTTTTCGAACTCAGTATGGGCATTATGAGTTCCTAGTTATGCCTTTCGGTCTAACAAATGCACCAGCGGCCTTTATGTCACTGATGAACACGGTATTCCACACATACTTGGACAAGTTTATTATCGTTTTTGTGGATGACATTTTGGCCTATTCAAATAACGAGGAGGACCATGTGAAACACATGTCCATTGCTCTTTAAGTCCTGAGGGAGAAACAACTATTCATCAAACTATCAAAGTATGACTTTTGGCTGAAGGAGGTGAATTTCCTCGGACATATTATCTCAAAGGCAGGAGTTGCAGTGGATCAATCAAAAGTGAAAGCAGTCACTGATTGGCCACAACCCAAGTCAGCCAGGGCTAGCAGGTTACTATCAGAAATTCATTAAAGATTTTTCCTTGGTGGCATCGCCAATGACTAAGTTCACACGCAAGGGAGTCAAGTTTGAATGGAGTAGCAAGTGTGAGGAGAGTTTCCAATCTCTGAAGAAGAGTCTAACTACTACACCAGTCGTCACCTTGCCAAATGGCAATGAAGGATTTGTGGTCTTCAGTGATGCATCTCTGGTAGGGTTAGGATGCGTCCTTATGCAAGATGGTAAGATGTTGGCTTATGCCTCACGCCAATTGAAAATTCACAAGCAAAATTATGTGACCCATGACTTGGAACTGGCAGCAGTGGTTTTTGCATTAAGGATTTGGAGACATTACTTGTATGGAGCTCAGTTTAAAGTGTTCACTGATCACCAGAGTTTAAAGTATATCTTCACACAAAATGACCTTAATCTTTGACAAAGGCGGTGGATAGAATATTTGAAGGACTATGACTTCCAAATTTTATACCATCAAGGGAAAGCGAACGTTGTAGCCGACGCCCTAGGTCACAAGGGGAAGGTGGACAAGGGTCAATAGCTAGCTAGACTTTAGTCTATGTCAGCTAAAGTAGTGGCTATTAACCCGGTGGAACGACTAACAGGATTACTGGCAAACCTGGTTATCTCCAATGAATTGGTTGACTAAGTTAAGCTAGCACAAATGGAGGATTAGGAGCTAACTGAGATATTGAACAAAACTCTTCACATGGTAGAAGATTCCAACAGTGTAATCAGATTTAGAGGGAAGTTAAGTGTACCCAACGATGATGCACCGAGGCGGAATATCATGGACGAGGCTCATTCCTCAAAGTTCTTAATACACCCTGGTGTTACAAAGATGTACCGAGACTTAAAATGAACCTATTGGTGGATTGGGATGAAGAGGGATGTGGTGGATTTTGTTTCTAAGTGTTAGACGTGCCAACAAATTAAAGCCCAACATCAACTACCCAATGGATTATTACAACCTTTAGAGATACCTACCTGGAAATAAGAGTGTGTCACATGTGATTTAATTACAAAACTCCCTAGGACTCTGGGAAGACATGACTCTATAAGGGTGGTTGTGGACTGTTTGACTAAGGCAACTCAGTTTATCCCCACAAAATCAATAAGGACGGTGGAATACCTAGCAGAATTGTACGTCAATAACATTGTCAAGCTACATTGAATTCCGAAGAAGATAGTCTCTCACAGAGATCCCCTATTCACTTCACATTTGTGGGAAGCTTTCCAAAAAGCTATGGGGACCCAAATCAAGCTAAGTACAGCATATCATCCCCGAACTGATGGTCAGAGTGAGGACTATTCACACTTTGGAGGATTTGTTGAGAGCTTGCATCCTTGACTGGGGAGGAGATTGGGAGAAACACTTAGCCTTGGCTGAATTCACCTACAATAACTCTTATAAAGCTAGTATAGGAATGGCACCGTTTGAAGCCTTATACGATAGGCCCTGCAGATCTCCATCGTGCTGGTTAGAGTCTACCGAGGTAGTCATAGTCGGGCCAGAGATGGTGAGAAAAGCAGCTAAAAAAGTGCAACTTATTCAGCAAAGGCTTAAGGCATCTCAGGATCGACAGAAAAGTTATGCTGATACTCGAAGGAGGGACTTAAAATTCCAAGTTGGGGAGTTTGTCTACCTAAAAACATCACCAAGAAAGGGAGTGATCAGATTTAGAACATCAGGGAAGTTGAAGCCAAGATTCATAGGACCATTTCCAATCTTAGATTGAGTCAGAAATTGTGCATATAGATTAGCATTACCACAAAGCCTCGATGGTGTACACAATGTTTTTCATGTGTCATTGTTAAAGAAATTTGTACGAGATGAGGATCATATAATCACAAATTTTGCAGACTTAGAACTGCAATCGGATTTAACCTATGAGATAAAACCGATTCGCATCTTGGCAAGAGAAGTTAAGACACTCAGGAATAAGGAAATTCCGTTGGTAAAAGTATTGTGGAGAAATCAGGGATCAGACGAACCGACATGGGAGACTGAACAAGAAATGGCCAGGAAATACCCTATCTTGTTTATAGCATAAAATTATTTTAATTGTACTAACATGAATTGATCCCAAAGATGCACTTAATGATGATTATCATGTTAATGCTATGATATTTAGGCGACAAAATATTTCTAAGCTTGGGGAGATTGTAAAGACCCGAAAAAAAAAATCAACGCGGTAGGTTCGAACGTTGAAAAATTAATATTTCCATTTCAATTATTTACCCGCTACCCAGTTAATTATTAATTACCCAGTTAAGTATAAGGTATTATTTAACCGGTTAAGTATCATTTAACCCGTTAAGTGAACTATATTATTTACTGTTTAATCGATTAAGTGAATCATTCCAGTTAACCGTTTAAACCAGTTAAGTGAACTGTATCAATTACCCATTTATCCGGCTAAGTGAAATACGTGCAAAGTGTCTTTTCACATACCCTAGCCGTCATTTCATTATATAAGGAGAAGTGTGGGGCGTCATTAACCTTTTTTTCCTTTGGATAGACGCCGGCTTCCTCTTTGCACGAGTATTTTCCTTTCTTCTTCTTCTTCGTAATTTGCATGCATGCATATTTATAATTGATAATAAGCTTATTAATCCTGGAACTAAAGACTCTAATCAAAAAAAAAGAAAAGAATTAAACTAAAAATAAAACTAGAAGCCGTCCATGATAAACAGTCGGAGTTTGGGCAAGGTGGGCGACCGTAGGCAAGGAAATTCAAGGCAGTCACTCACAATTCCGACCAGCCTCTGGTTGCTGGACTGCTGGCTTTGCCATGCCCATAATTTCAGGTGGGTGGTGGAATTACAATGGTTATTTGGCAAAATTGCAAGGGTGGCGAAAACAGGGCAAAACAGAGGACGACGGTGAGTGAGGAAATCCGGCCGTCCGGGAAGGCAATTGGGTTGCAATCCGTTCGGGTAAGGTCCCTCGGGGGTCAAAGGTGCCAAGACGACCACCCAATTGTGGCAGCGAAACTCGCCGGCGGTAGAATCAGTGACACGAGAGCGTCGCTAGGGGGTGGCGAAAATTGCTGTAAGGTGGCCGGAGGTGGTCGGAGGTGGTTGGGAAGGAGCTGTCACGGCATGACGGGGCTGGTCGGCGT
>JAVDBV010048592.1:0-10861 GCA_032619315.1 Piper longum | reverse complement strand
CGCTACTTAACTCGTCCTGCATGTCATAATCAAATACACAATAGAAAGAGCGTAAAACAGAAGCGAGTCCTAACGGACCTGGTAGAAGCTCCAAGCGTGTCATCGCGCCTAGGCGGCGAGCTCCTACTCCGTCCCTACACATCAGAGCTAAATACTAACGCCCGATAACTAAATGATGCATAAGCCGACATGATCAACACACAATGCAAATCATCATCAACTAAGTAAATCAACAATCATCCGTGTATATAATTCTAAGTCATCCTATTCATATCAATTTCATTATATTTTTCTAAGTTACATAGTAACCACTTATCATGCTAAGACTACCTCATTAGTTATTTAATCTTCATCATCCTTAACCACATCACTTAACTCATCATTTCATTCCTATTTAGGCATTTATCATATCAATTACTCAACCCTAATATGTTGTCCAACAATCATCAATTCTAAATAATAAACTTGGAGGTAATTATACCTCGCGTCGTCGGCAATCGGAGACGGCTAGGTTTCCGTCGTACGTGCGCCTCGAACCTCGAATTCGGCGCTCGACAGCGTCTGAAGCTCGATCAGCTTCGACTGGATGAACTCGGATGATGATCCGGTGCATTCCAGTGAGTTCTGCCAATTCCTGTTTTCTGGCGAGTTCTAGTGGTTTTCTAGCGGGTTCAGCAGTTTTCCGGCAGCTTCCGACGGTTTTTTTGCGGCAATCGCCGGCGGCATCTACTGGCCGAATAGTGGCTGTATGGGGTACCATTGGAACCGTCTCGACAAGCCTGACACATCTACGGTGTTGGTGTGGCCAACGGAGGCGGCGGCTCGCCGGAAAAATAGTAAAACAGGGTCGTGGCTATGGGTGGCTAAATTCGGCCGGTGAGGACGGCGATGGGCGGCGCTCTAGTCGGGGAAGGTTGCTGGGGGGTTGAGGACGTCGAGCCGGCCACTGGACGGCGACGGCGACGGTAACCGGTGCCAGAATCGGTGACGCGAACGCTCGCGGGCACGACGCTAGCTGCAGCGGTTCTGGTGTCGCGGCGGCCGGATGAGGGCCGGGGTTGGTCGGGGAGGCACGGCGATGCCGTTGTGGGAGGGGGCGGCGTCGGTCGGCGGCTGGGCGGCGCCGACAGCGACGGAGGTGGCTGCAAATAGGGAGGCAACGACGCAACGCTAGGGTTTGGAAAAAAGGTGGGTGTCGATGGTTGAAAAAAGTAGTTCAATGGCAAACTTGTAAATAATACTTGACTTGACTCCGTCACGAATCAAAATAATTATTTACTCATAATGAGATCTAATAAAAACACATAAAAAATGGGAAAAAATCCCTAAAATAGTATAATATCACAACATCTAAATGATATGCTCTATAGCTATCAACCCGCCCGAACTACCCGTAACGTGTCCTAACGCGGTAAACGGCCTAAAATTATTTCTACGAGCAAGCTGCATAATAATAAAAATTGTACTGCATACTTTCATATATTCTGATAACTCATTCTTTTTTGTTGTATTCATGACGTTATCATCATATACTTGGGTACACATGACCCCTCATGGCTCATACACGCGACCGGCGTCGGCTTAGCACACGTGTTCTGAAACATACTCAACTTGAAATTAACAGCCGAACCGACCAGTTCTAAATATAAAACCCTAACTTGAATCGTGGGTTTTACACAATCTTGGCGTGTTAAGATGAAGATACGATTTGTCATATATGCGTGAATGGATAAAACCCTAACAGAGTACTACATAGATGACAAACAATTTGAATCGCACATCAATACCATTACGATTAAATTAATGAAAATTCTAAAATATAACAGACAGAGTTTCCCCTAAAAAATGATATTAGCGGCCACCCTCTCAAGTATACATATGCAAATATATATAACCATATATCAAACAGCTTCATATATACAAAATCTAGCATACTGTAAACTCTTTCTGAAACTTGGGTCTCACCCGCTTGTGCAATCTATTCACGCTTTACATCTTGTCATTATATCTTACCATTCAATTATATCGTCATGCTTTTCATTCTTCACATCAGTTCCAATAAAATCAAATCATACACAAAATACTAAACATTCAATCAAGATATATGTGTGTGTGTAAAAGACCTCATTACTCCTCCATCCAGGCTGGCCTTCCATCTCAGAGTCATCACATACATATAGTACAAAAATCATCAGTAACAAGCGTTACTAGTCCAAAAATAATTAATAACAAACTGGCTATGAGAACAAACTCTCATATGAAAGAAAACATCATATACTCCTTGTGAACTCTTTGAGGGGCACCTACTGAGGAGCCACTGGGCTGTAGACCCGGTAGCATCCCAAACGAACTGATCTACTGCTGATGTTGCCTCACTCGGCATTTCATACTTCATTTTCTAGTCTCAAATCCTAAGCCCTCTCCTTACCTCCATATTTCTCTTTGCCTTGAGCACGAAGGCTGAGTACTCTCAGGCAGTCGCCTTTACTACCCTTTGAACCACAAGTCATAACATGCGTTATACTAAACAGTACCTGTAAACCTCCACGTTCTCCAGGTGTGAGGAACTCAAACACGGAGTTGTCAGGATCCCACGGGAATGGAACAGTCTGCTGGCACTAATCCAGAGCCCGCTTTGACTGTCACGACATCCTCTGCATGGTACGTACAATCGATTTCTCCATCTCTCGTCTCACTGAAAACTCAATAAAAAAAATATAGGCCTGGGAAGGGATTTATAAAATAGGCCCGAAGGCAACTTGCTGTGGATCTTATTTTCGAAATCATTCTCGAGGATCACATCCTCGAGGGTTATTAATCCTGAAAATAGTTAGGCTAAATAGCACGAATTAAGTGGGATCCAATAAAATGCCACTTAACTCGTCCTACAAATCAAAATCAAATATACAATAGAAAGGGCATAAAACAAAAATGAGTCCTAACGGACTTGGTAGAAGCTCCAAGCGTGTCATCGCGCCTAGGCAACGAGCTCCTACTCCGTACCTACACATCAAATCTAAAAGCTAACGCCTGTTGAATAAATGATGTATCAACTCGTCCTAATTATCACACTCATAATACAAACATTTACAAATAGTCAGATAGTCATAATCGTGAAAATAATCCTAACTCATCCTATTCAAATCAATTTTAGTGTATTTTTCTAAATTACATCATGCTCAATTATCATGATCAGACTCGATCTATCTCATTAGATCACTTACTATTCTTCCCATACTCAATCACATCATGCAAACTTTCACTTCATTTATATTCAGACCTTTATCATGACAATTAATCAATCCTAGCATGTTATGCTAACAATTATCAATCGTAAATAATAAACTTAAAGGTAATTATATCTTGCGTCGTCGGCAATCGACAATGGCTAGAGTTTCACCATATGTGCATCTCGAACCTCGAATTCGGCGCTCGACGGCATCCAAAGTTTGATCGGGTTTGACCGGGTAAACTCCGCGAAAGATCTGGTGAAATTCGTCAATCCGGTTTTCCAACGACTTTTCGGCAGCTTTCCGACAGTTTTTCGGCGAGAGTCGCCGATGGTATCTACTGGCCGGATAGGGGTCATATTGGGTACCATCGGAATCAGCTCGATGAGCCCAACGCGTCTGTGGCATCGACGTGGTCGACAGAGGTGGCGGCTTGCCGGAAAATGCTAAAACAAAGTGGCGGCTATGGGTGGCTAGATCCGATCAGCCAGGGTGGCGACAGGCTCCGATCTGGTCTGGGAAGGAAGCTAGGTGGTCGGTGATGCCGAGGCGACCACTTGATCGCGGAGGCGTTGGTCGCCGGCGGTGCGATCGACGATGGAAGCACGTCGCACGGGCACAGCTTCCTCGCGTTGTGGCAGGCGGGCAACGGTCGAGAGCACTCAGGGCGGCGCGGCGACGCCGTGGTGGGGCGGAGCGGCGTCGGTCTATGGCCTGGAGGCGCCGGCAGCGACGGCGGCGACCACTCAAAGGGCGGCGGGAATAGGGTTTTGGGCGAGGAAGGTGTGTCGGGGAAGAAAAACAAGTTGGATGACAAACTCGTAAATATTACTTGACTCGTCTCCGGCCAAAGTCAAGAATAATAATTAGGTCGCCATAAATTCTAAAAAAAATCGGGAAAAATCCCATAAAATCAAACAAATACCAAAATATCATAATGATATAGTACAACTATCAACCCACCCAAACTGCCCGTAACGCATCCTAACGCGATAAACGGCCTAAAACTATTTTTAAGGTCATAAAATGAAGAAATCTAAAATCATCAACTCTATACTCTCATATATTATGATAACTTATTCTCTGCTCATCCATGACGTTATCATCACATACTCGAGTACACATGACCCTCATAACTCATACACGCGACTGGCGTCGACTCAGTACACGTATTCTGAAATATACTCAACTCGAACCGATGGCTGAATCGATCGGCTAACGATTATAAAACCGTGACTCGAATCACGGGTTTTACACCAAACTCGTTTCTTAATAATCTCTTATATCTCTAACTATCCAACCTGCGTTCTAATTGCTTAAAACTCTTCACTTTAACCAAGGTTAATTTTTAATTATTTAAAATAAGTATTTTTAATTAATTATATATTAATATTTAATTTTAAATTTTGAAATCTCTTCATGTTATTTTTTAATAATTTTAAATTAATTTCAATGAGCAATATATTATTAAATATATTTTAAAAAATTGTGTTTAAAATTAAATATTTAGTGATATTTATATTTCAAATTACTTTATATTTATTCATATATTATTAATTAAATTAAATTAAATTTCATATTGAAAATATTAAAGATGTAATATACAAATTTAATAAATTATCAAATATTTAGGTATAATTTTGGTAATTAAAAATTGAGGGCTATTTAAGAATTTGAATCTATTTTGTTCAAGATAATTTATATTGGCCTTTAATGCAAATATTAGCTTTGATTTTATCAGGAATTATTAACTAAATATTGTATATATTTTTTACTAAGTTTTTAAATTATAAAATTATTAAATATTTATTTATCATATGGTGAGGGTAAGAGCATAATCAATGGCTGAGATGCCAAGCCTCAGAGCACAAAAGGGCTACCCTATTTTATCTTTTATCTGCCCTCCGTTTGATTAAATCAACGGTCAGTAAATCACAATTCGTTGAAAACGCTGCATCTTCCCCGGCAACGAAGAAAGATTCCAACTCCTCCATCGTGTGTAAATGCTTTACCAACAACTTTCCTGCTTTAATTCATTCATCTAATGAGGATTTGTTTAAGCCACTGATCAGTAGCTTCCTGTTTGTTTGCTGAAAGAGAAAAGCAGCCATTTTTTTCACTCCTGTATTGTATTTGGTGTCTTTTGCTTGGTTTAACGTTCTGTTTGTCTGTTGAAATAGAAAATCAACCATTTTTTTTCATTCGTGTTTTGGGTTTGGTATCTTTTGCTCGGGTTTAACCTTTTATATGATGGATTTTCAGTAAAAGTACTGGCATCTTTTTTTTTCTTGTTGTGTCTGATGCAAAAATGGGTTTTTTATCTAACATAAACTGAGGTCAATTGGATAGGTGTAAATCCTAATTCGGTTATTTGCTTTGTTTTGAACCTCGCATATGGCAACATCAAATCTATATCATGGCCATGTAGCTGTGGGTTCCTCTATTACTAATTTGTATTATGGTAAGTGTTGGAGTTGGAAATTAGTGAGATTGTATTTATTGCTTAGTATTTAAGGGATTTTTTCTAATTTTGGTAGAACAATAGGTCTGCTCGTATTTGATGTGTTTTTTTTCCTTGTAGGAGATAATAAAAATGGAAATAATGGTGATGCTAGAAATGCACCGGCAACAAATAGTTGTGGCATAAGTGATCAGTCCAATCAGGTTGTAGAAGTCTATATTTTAAACTTGATCAAATGTATACATATATTATTTACTTGCAAATCTAATGTATATTGTCACAACTCATTAATTACTTCCTTGCCCGTATTATGTATATGAATTTAATACTTCTTTATGACTACAACATTCCTTAAGAAGTACAACAGAGGATGAGGGCAAAATTGATGATGGCTTTGCAAGCACCAATGCAGAAGAACTTGATGAGCGGAATGATGAGCAGCATTTCACGGATGAGGAACAACTCAATAATTGTTACTCAATAGAGGAAAATTTGCCAAAATATCCAAATGGAAGTACACCTTGGATAGGTCAGTTCTTTAGTTCAGAAGAGGAAGCGTATACTGTTTATAATGAATATGCTAAATTTCAAGTGTTTGGTACACGCAGAGGTCCTTTTCGTTTGTCTAAGAAAACAAATGAAGATTTTTTTTGTGCAAATCAAGGGATATGAAGGATAAAAGAACAAAAGACGTGGATAAGAGATGCCGTATAGTACGGGGAGGGTGTGAAGCTCGCATGGTCATAAAATTCGATAAAGAAAGAGAATTGTGGGTAGTCACTATATTTGATGATAAATATAATCATCTTCTCATAAAAATGCCAACTAAAGTGGCTAGATTGAGGTCTCACAGTAAAATTGTTTCTTCCTGTGATAAGACGATTGATACCATATATAAGTGTGGTGTGGGCCCCTCAAAGGTTTCTCAAGTGATTAATGCTGCTAATGATGGCACAAAAGAAGTAGAAAAGGTCACTCCTCGAGAAATTAGTAATTATTTGAGGAAGTATAGAAAAAATAATGTTACTCGTAAGTGTATCAATGTCATTCGGTATTTCCAGCAAAAAAGAGCTCAAGATGATAACTTCTTTTTTGAGATTGAAATTGATGAGAACAATCAAACAAGAAGTGTGTTTTGGGCAGATGAGAAGATTTAATCATTTACTTGGTTATTTCAAACATGGTTGAGATACATATGGGGGAAAATGCCAGTTTGTACTTTAACAGATCAAGATCCAACTATGAAAAAAGCAATAGCTGACATTTTCCGGTTCACCAATATTGTTCTTGGCACTTGGGAAGGAATGTTGTCATCAACTTGGGTACTTTATGGGAGAATGAAGAGTTCAGCAAAGAATATTGAAGGTGGGTACACAAAAGTGGAACAATTGATGGTTCAAGAATAAGTGGAAAGAGTTGAGAGAACAATTCAACTTAAGGGAAAGTTGGTTACAGATGATGTATGAGCAAAGATGCCCTTGGGTGCCTATTTATGCGAAAAGCATTTTTTTCGCAGGAATGGCATCAAGTCAAAGAAGTGAAAGTATGAACTCATTTTATTTATGGTTATTTGACATCATAAACACCCTTACACGATTTGGCCCTAGTATCTCGTAGAGCTGATGAAGAAGAAGAAGAAGACCATGTTTCTCTGTTTACTGACCCGTGGTATAAATTCACAATATGAATTTGAAGCACAAGTAAGTAAACTTCATACTGGAAGGTTGTCTAATTTGTTTCAAGATGAGTTAAGGCGTACTGCCTATGCAGCAAAATGAAAAAGTGAAGAGCATGGGTCACGGACATATGTAGTTATTACACGTGATTTGAATTGAAAAAAGTACCGTGTGAAGTATGCCAACAAGGAAGAAGTCACAATCAGTTGTAGCTGTAGAAAATTTGAATTTGATGGCATCTTATGTAGGCATGTATTGAAAATATTTGTGAAGAAAGACTTGAGCCAAATTCCGGATAAATATATTTTGAACAGATGGACAATGAAGGCAAGGTATGGAAATTCTGGCAGTGGTAGTAGTGGCTTGGGTGCTCAATCTTTTATTGATGGATCTGAATTCACTCTCGTGATGTTGTGGAATTTTAGAGGTACGATAATGAGTGTTTCTAGCATGGCTTCCTCTTCACGTGAGCGTTTTGATCATGCCATTCCTGCATTAAAAAATTTATTCAGAGAACTTGAATGCATACAAAGTAGGGAAAATGATGATGCACCTGCGACTGACGAGCATGAAGATAATCTGATAGAGAATATTCCTGAAATTATTGTTCGTGATCCAAAAGTGATTAAGGCTAAAGGTCGTCCCAGGAAGAATGTTGGTATACAATTTTCAATAGATAATTCTCAAAATCAAACAAGGAAACGAACATAGCCTTTGTGGTGAAAAATGTCATTACATTTCCACTTGTTCGATGAATCATAAAGATGATATTGTAAGTGAAATTCTTAAGTCTAAACATACATGTCTGCTGTTTTTTTTTTAATGATGCCGTACCTTTTTATTTTCTACAGTGATTATAAAGACGAACAATATTGGGGAACACTTTTGGGCGCTGATCTGGATAGATTGCGATCTTACTTGGGTATGTTTTATTACAGTCATATCTTTCAAAGTTAGTAGTATTTGCACACTAAAACTGAAGATGAAATTTTTATTCTCACTCACATAAAAAGACTGCATAGCTGCTACGTTTAAGTAGAAATTTTTTTTTGAATGTGGGTTGCATACTACTTTCATGTAATTTTGGGAAGAAAACGTATTATATAAGATGTTTCTCTTTCAGATTATTTCACAAAGAACGGGATCTGAAGTTAGCAGAAAATGAAGATGGCAAGAAAAAGGACCTGGTTTTTCTTTAAGAAGTCTAGCTCAGATGTAAATTTTGGTCTCCTTTAATTAAAAAACTTAGTTTTGTTCTTAGCTATGTTATTCTTCTTTTAATTATTCTAAAGTATGTATTGGCTTCACTATAACTTCATGATTTTGGAATTTCCGGCAAGCATATGGTTCAACAGAACTTCAAGATTTTCATCTAGCATATTCATGTTCTTTGGAACACCAAACTGACAATAGTAGTAGGTTCTTGGTGGCTTTGAACCGCCATCTCTTAGGAATATTTCCCAAGTGCCCTACCAATTGAGCTAAAGAACCATTTCTAGATTCAGATTTCCAAAATCAAGTTTCAGCATTACAAATCGACACAATCTCCATAAGATATCTATATAGAATTTCGAAGTTGATGTATACACAGCAAGAAATACAAGATTCCATTTAGCAGATAATTGATGATTGTACATCTTGGGTACATCTTGGCACGGTGGCTGTGATCCCCCTCTTGGAACTTATTGTTAGAAATTCTGTAAAAAAAGCTTGTGCTAAGATGGGCCACACAAACAGCCATGAGTTGTGCTGCAGGACCCGAGGTTCTTTGACAATAGGTCTCTTCAATCTTAACGAGGTCAAGCTTCATTTGTTCCATGCATTGTGCTCCTACCAAGTTCAAAGAATACAAATCAGTTCAATTATGTGCGTTTCCACACATCGTGCTCCTGCCAAGTTCAAAGAATACAAATCAGTTAAACTATTAGTGTTTTTAGTGAATTCAGTTACTCACAAAATGCAGAAGAAAACCATCTTTTAAAAATCAAATTCAAAACTATATACATTCACTCCTAAAAAAGAAGCACAATGCTTTCGCAAATCTTCCAAAATATGGTTATTGCCGTATATATTCCCAATCAACAAAAAAATCCCCAATAGAAGTAAACATCAAGAAACGCGCACTCATCAAGATCAGAAGTCTTACAAAAGCACCTCCAAATTTTCACCATGCACATTCCCTTTCTAATACACTATGCCCTGTCAAAGTGAAATACCAAAAAGAAAACAAAACGAAGAGTGAAGAAGGATCGAGCCCGTTTATGAAGTGATGGCGAGGAACAACATTGAAAAGGAAATGGGGTGTTTCAGCAGACCTAGCCGTGGGGGGATGCGGTCCTGCGACTGCGAATCAAGAGATTTGGAGTCTAATATAGCCGTTCGTTGCCATCTAACGGTTGTGATATATTTGACGAACAGAAATTCCAACCTTTTTATGTAATAATTCCGTTTATCGTTTTTTTGTTTCATATTATGACAAAGGCAAATAACATATCTTTTCATACCCAACAGATGACGTTTTTATTAGTGATATAAATGAGTCGAACCAAGGTGAGTTTTGGCTTGATATAAAATGAGACGAGCTGAACTTTAATATAAACGAGTCGAACTGAGCTTGTCTAAAATTTATGGTATTTGATTTTAGTTTGAGCCGAGCACTAGCTGAGCTCGAGCCTAGCAAATATTTATATGTTTGACTTATATAAGATTAATTTTTTTTTAAACACTATATGCGTTTAATGTGACCTCATTAGTATTTACGGGTCAAACTAAGTCGAATATTTTTTTGAGTTTGAATACACCAAATTCGAATATCGAGCCGTACTAAACACTCATTTGTTTAAACTTTAGTTCTTCAACAAA
Organism: Piper longum; assembly: GCA_032619315.1. NCBI lineage: Eukaryota > Viridiplantae > Streptophyta > Magnoliopsida > Piperales > Piperaceae > Piper > Piper longum. The sequence continues at coordinate 632 of JAVDBV010048592.1, read as the reverse complement.
CCAATTCATTTCGAGCCGAATATTTTTTAAGCAAAAAAATTAACGAGGGTGAGTCAAGCCAAATACAAAAAACTCGCCACGGGGCTTATCTCATTTATACCCCCTTATTCTTATGCATCTCCTAACCAGCACTGTAATCCATATTATTATCCTATTTCTGCTCAATGACATTTTGATTGTGGTTTAGTAATTGATGTATGTATAAAAGGGATCAAATAATATTATTGATAAATAAATAGAGCGAGGCCAAAGAAATTAGAGGAGGGAGTATAATAGGCGTGGGGGAGTGCGGCAGGCGCGTGGGATGCCAACAACCGGTGGATAGATTCTCCTCCTCCTGGATAATCTCCCCCTCCGCCCTCCGCTCGCCCAAAATCTGTATGTAGCCCATGTTTCCTAGATTTGGTTGCTGTTCAAAGAAAGGGGGGGAAAAGGCAGATTATTTGGGTTATTGCGAATTTGCTGTTTGTTTTTAGTTTTGGGAACCGCAAATCCCAATTCGTGATTTGTTTGTGTTGATGGATGGATCAGTGGAAATTTGAATCCGAGGGCTTTTGCTGTCAACCTCCTCCCATGCCACCTCCCGCGCGGCTGCCCAACTCCGAATCCAGGTGGGTAAAGATTTCGTTTTT
>JAVDBV010048588.1:0-17608 GCA_032619315.1 Piper longum | reverse complement strand
TATAAAGGCACATCTTTTAAAAGAAAACCCACATAAAATATTTTAAAAATTGCATCATAATAGAGTAAAAAAATTTTAAAAAAAACTAGGGTTTTGCACCAAATGAAAAAGTTATGATGGATACTTTATTATACCTCCGTTTTACCTTGCCCCTCTAATGTTTCAAAACAATTGACCAAAAAAACCCCTAAAAAACCTGAAAAATTAATCAAAAATTTTAAAATAACAAGCAAATTATAAAACTTTGATCAACAGGTTAACCAACTCACATCAATTAGGTGGCCTAAATCTACACCATTGCTGCAGCCCTATCATGGAGCAATAAAGATTAGTCTGCTTACTAGCATAATATAGAAAAGAGTGCAAGTGCAAATTTAATGTTGCAAAGGATGGACCATGTTTAGGTCATATAAGGGCGTCTGCCACACGTGCCAAGGGCAGCAGGTTGGGATGTGTGATGGCATTCAATGTGTTGTCCTCCTTTGCTCTATTTGACTAGACAGCTCAAAGGCCGTAGTAACTCACACGTGCGAGATCGTTAATATCGTTAGTTCCCCATGCAAGGCTTGACCTTTGCAGGCAAGTGTCAGGAATGTGTACACTCTGGTCCTTGTTTCTTTCGGCTGTATTTACCACTCCGGTAATAAGTTAAGGCAAATAATTAATTACATTAATTTTCGTTATACATCCGTTGACTTCTAGATATAGTTGAGAGTTATTCATTCTTGGGATATTGATATGAATATTAGCGGAAAGAATGTATGAAAATATGAAAATTAAATTCACAACCATTGGTGTGACAATCGGTTTTGAACTAGTCTGATTCAGCTGATTCAACTCGATTTTATTAAAATTTGAGTCAAAAAATCGCTAGAATTGGTTTTTGAATTATCCGATTCAAATCGAGTTTAATTGATTCACAATTGATTCATGAATAATTATTTTTACGAGATTTTATATATTTTAATATTTGATAATTATATAATAATATATAAAGATATAACCTATATAAATATAAGAAAATTTAACTTACAATCTCTTTGTTACTTATTTTTTTATTATATTTATGAAATTTAGTACTTACAAATTTATAAAACTTATTTAAGAATATTTTATTTTAATTTTATAATTTATAAACTAATTTTCATGCAAACATAAATACAATCTTATTAAATTTGTCGATTCAAAATAAATCATGAATCGGTTTGAACCAGTTTGATTCAAAGTTTTTAAAAATCCAATTCAACTATTGATTTAGATTTTTACAACAATGTTCAGAGCCTTAGTCTTGCATAGGGATGTTTTAGGGAGAAATTTTTATCTCCAATTTTTCAATGAATTTTTTTTATCACTTTGTAATTTGAGTTTGACAATATGTATATTTTTATTACTGGAAGGCGTAAAATTGAGTGTGGATTGTTTCAAAAGCATAAAGAAAAGTGAAATTATTAATCTGACTAGAAAGCTGCACTAAAAAAATATGATTTTTCTCCAAGTCTTTTTCAAGTCAATGTTGACTGTATAAAAAAATTCTATTTTTTTCTATATTTGAAAATATATAAAGATGAGGATGTATTAATTTTTTAAATATTTATCAACTTTAAAATGTGGAAAAAAAGTAGAGCAAAGAAAAGTATAGGAGGGAATATTTTCTATGCTTTTTAGCTTGAAGCAAGTTTGAAAATTAATACGTACTTTCAAAAAATCTCTAAATGTAAAAAATATGGGGTTTTTTCATTGCAAAATAGATGCGATGAAGACATGGAGAAAAATAATTTTTCAGGACAGATTGTCGAATTATGTTTTAATATTTTTCCAAATTTATTAATGGTATTAAATGGCCAATTAATTGTTGCAATTTTTTGCAAATATGCACTAGCATGCACTCTAGAATTTTTTTTTAGGTTGCTCTATATATTATGCACCAAACAAAACATGGCTGATTTCATAGTATTTTTTTTTAATATTGTTTAGGTGGTCAAAGGTATTGGAAAGGGAAGGATCCTTTGTTTGCGTGAATTGAAGACAATAATAAGAGGGAGAGCATCACACATGTTTGTCATTGCCCCACCTTTCCTTTAATAGTGAAAGTGTTAGTTTCACACATGTGACATGTATGGGTGTAAATGAGCCGAGCATAAATGTTTTGAATTTGGTTTGATTTTTGGTAAGTATATTTGAACTTGTTTGAGTGCTTATCAAGTTTTAATATGGGCTGAGCTGAGCTCGTCTAAAATTCATAGTACTTAGGCTTGGCTCGCTCTGTTTTCGAGCTGAGCTCGAGTCGTGAGCCGAGAAAATATTTATGTTTGACTTGTGTTCGACTTATATAAGATCAAAATTTTTTTCCCGATACTATATAAGTTCAATGCGACCTCAATATTATTAACGGGCCGAATATTTTTCTAATTTAAACGTATCAAGCTCGAATTTTGAGTCAAGCTGAGCCAAACACTCCTTAGCTCAAACTTTGTTCATTATTTAAAGAGTTATTTATTTTGAGCCGAATATTTTTTCGAACACAAAATTAATGAGTACAGGTTCAAGCTGAGTCGAGTTGAACGTGAAATATTTGAGAGTAGGATTGACATGTTTACATCCTAGTGACACGAGTTTCATTCATTGTGGTGCACATTTTGATGAAGATTCCATTGGGTCTTAGCTTTGGTGCCCCTAAATTTGAAATTTAGAACAATCACATATTTGCTACTGCTAAATTATTAGTTATCAAAATGATATCCTAAAGTGAAGCATGGTTACACTAAGCCCATTAACATGTTCTACATTTTGTTGAAGGCGTCCCCATCTATCATGACTTATCCAACTTACCCACAAAAATTTTGCAAATGCAATGCTGCAAAAAGGTAGCAATCTTAATGTTGATAGGATCATCCACTCCCACCCAACATACCCAAGATATAAAACTGGGCAGAAGTAGATTAGAATGACAAGTTTGGTATGATCAATCAACATTAAAAAAGAGCTTCTTTTACAGGGGAAAAAGCTATAATGATTGAAGTGGAGAAACATCAGTTGTTCAAGTACTGTCCCATTCCCCATATCTTCCACTAGCTTAATGATGTATATTTTCATGGAGGAAAAAAGCAGCACGTTGCATGGTTATTCAATTGATCACTAAAAGAAAGACATTTGAGTTGATCAGACCCAATTTCTGAAGAATAAGGCATGTGATGTGTGAGAAACGTTGTCTCCAGCAACCCCTTTGAGTGGGAGACTGACCAATCTTTATCTTATCATCTTGTGGCATTCACATACACAGAGGGGGGGGTATGGGGAGGAAGGTGTGAGAGAGATTAACTGTGGCCCCTTGTAGGGTTACTCAATGACAAAGTGGCCTTATTGGGAAGGCCATTACACAGATTATGAAACAACATATCCCATTGTCTGATCCATCCCTTCTTATCCTTAGCTACTAATTTTGCTAATATTGCAATCATCTAATGGGAAAGCCGTATGCTTGGAAGAAGTTCGTACAGTTTGGGAAAGAGTTTTCATTGAACAAAAAGAAGAATCTACAACTGTGGACAATTAGTTAGGGTGAGCTGCTGGGCTTTATCAAAACTGATTGCAAACAAGGGTAAATCAGCTAATTTAAGATTATCATGTGTAAGTCCGTTGGATATCCTAAAAGTGCTCGTCTTGGAATTGAATGAAACCTACTTTCATGATTCAAAAAACACTTATTTAAAACAAAAAAAAGAACTTTTCTTACAATAATTTCTTTCAGAGTGAAGATCTTGTGACACCCTTTCCAGCAATTTATCTATGTACAATCTGCTATTAGCAGGAAGTTTGACTAAAACTCATAAAATGGAAAAAAGAATGATCAATTTTTTGCTTTAATATGGTTCTTTTAATAATCAAGAATGAGCCCGAAAAATAGTCCCCTAATATCCCTGAAATCAGAAATACCTTTAAGATTTTTAAGTGTTTGTCAAGATCAAATAGTACAGAAATGAAGTCTCATGCAAAATTCAATATTTTCAAGAGAATGGTTAAATGAAAAAGTTTGCTTCAAGATGGCTGTCAATATAATGCATTTCACACATTAAAAAACATTATGAACTTTAGGAGGTATGGACTATGCTCAACCATTCCCCTCCAAGGGTAAATAGGTAATACCTCGTTATTAGGAACATTTCTTACCACTTTGTTATCAGGAACAAACCTTTCAATTTTCTATCACATCATTCAAATACATTCTGACAGTCAATTAGACAATTATAGAGACAGTAGAATGTAATGCTCGTACAGTTACTAGCTGATCAAACAATCTGAAAAAACACAAATATGTAGCAACAAGAATGATTATATCATGTTTAAATTTGTTGATCCAAGATCTATTTGCATCTTAAAAAAGAAAGCATAACTGTTCATGCCTTGAAGTTTATCTATTCAATAAGAAAGCCCAGATCAAAACCCAAATTCTGATTACTATGTTCGTCTGCAGAATCATGTCACTATGCCCTGACTCCACAGAACTGCTTAAGAGACTAATTGACAAACTCTTTCTATCTTTAACATATAATTCACCACAAATCAATACGTTCATTCATATGCTATAACGTATAGAACAGAGGTTATGATTGAGTAGGAACCAAAGAAAAATTACAACATAGTGACAACATACTCATTGTATTTAGGATCAATACTTTTATACCACATTTGTTTGTTTGCTAAAGGCCATGATGTAGATGTGCTTTTACCACCACAGAAGCTAGAGCAATTTGTTTCCATTGTAATGGTCACTATGTTGCAGCATCCTATACAGTTTCTTCCAACTTTCCTTTGTGAGTATCAGATGCTTTATATGATGTTTTTGTTTCATGAATATCTCTTATACTTAGCTCCTCGTCCATTTAAGACTACACAAATCCATTTGCACCTGCTCGAACCCTTAGCATCTCAGTGCGTTTACTTCTTCCCATCACTTCCAACAACCAATCTATTCCTTCTCTTATACCAGGCCTGAAAAATAACACAGTGAATCCACATGAAAATTATCCCAGTTATACAATATAATAACTCTAGAGTTTAACGATCATTGTTCCAACCCACACCTAATCCCAGTATGGCACAAGATTTGAACTTTTCAACACCAATTGATTCCTCAAACATTCAACTTTACATTTAAAAACTCATCAGCACAGTAAAAAAGTTGTATGTCTTTTGAAGTTTGAGATTTCAATTGACAATGGATACATAACTAATTGAAAGAACAGTTATTTGCTTTTACTAAAAAATTAGCATCCCCGTGGTGGAAACTATATTGTTTGTACGGCTGAAAAGAAAATAATGCAGGATAGAAATTTAGCTTCATTAATACCAAGACCTGCCATCTAGTATTTCACCACCTATGCTCATATATCTAATACATGTTCTCATAAATGTCACTAGTTATTATATTCTAAATTGCAAACTCCACCAACCCATCAATCGCAGAGACAGCTTCAAACATGTATGGCCTTTCGTCCAGCTCTTTTAGATCCAAGTATCTGGCTAATTCTTCTGCAGACATAGCACCAGCAAGATCCTACATAAATTGTAAACAAAGAGTGAACAAAAGGAAAAATAAAACAATTTCAAAAATATTTACTGTCAAACTCTGCTATCAAACTCTATAACCTGTTTATTTGCTAGAATCAAAAGAGGAGCCCCTCGTAAATCCTCGTGACGTAGCAGTTTTTCTGAATATAAAAATTGAAATAGGTGCTTCAATACACAATATATATGAATTTTTCTTTTTCCAAATTGTTGGCTCATAGAAAATAAGTGTCTAGAGAAATCACATTATATCAGAACATACAACAAACCTAGTGCAGATTTAGAATCTTCAAAACGAGATGGACACGCAGCGTCGATAACATATATTACAGCATGCGCTTCATCGTAGTACTTCTCCCAGATCGTGCGCAGTCCAATCTGACATTATAATGAGCATGAATCAGTTGGCCCATGTTAGTTACAGGTGTAGATTAGGCCACAACATAGAAATCTGCATACCTGGCCACCAAGATCCCAAAATACCAGTTTTGTGTTTGATGCCTCAATTCGGCCAATATTAAGACCCACGGTGGGTACTATACAATCAGGAGGAAGCCCCACCAAATTAGAGTACATAGTCTTTAACTTTTCCAGCAAAGTCTGTACAATTTATACAAAAAAACACTTTAGTCTGGAAGAATTCAATTTAGCCAAGTATTGTGGAGTTTACATAATAAATAACTAAATCTGTAGAATTTAGTAAAAACTGTCATAATAAGCAGCAATTGAAGAAACAAGCTCAACAGCTTGGAAATGAAGAACAATGCAATAGACATTTGCTTGGAGTTAAAATTAGCTTTCTATTCCTGGGCCTAATAACAGCATTTCATATTGCTAAATGTCCATCAAATATTTTACTATTCAATTCAATGGACTGGAGGAACAAACTCAACAATTTTAACCCTGTGGAGATAGAATTTATAAAAATCAGCCCCAATAAGGATGTTCAATTTGTTTTTAATGGAAGAAATATCAAAACGAAACTTAAAGAGAAAAAAAAAGGATAAATCAACAATGGCATCACGAAATTAATGTGACAGGCCTCGTTAATCAAAGTAAAGGAACAGAACTTACAGTTTTCCCAGCTTTGTCAATTCCAAGAATAAGAACGTGAAACTCTGTCTTACTGAACATGTACTTCCATAATCCATAGAACAGTGAAAACATCTCCGCTCCTCCTGCAGTGTCTCTCCTCTACCAAAATCTACACCTAAGATTATCTATCACCAACATTAAAAAAAAAAATTGAAATATCACTCATCACACAAACAAACCAAAAAAAATTCACAAAAAATAAACATCAACATATCCTACACAATACTTCTACCAATCTTTTCCATTGTAGGACACACACACACACACACACACACACACACACACACATGCACGCACGCACAAAAAGATTCACAAAATCATACCACTATCAGGGCAGATTCATGTAAATAGAAAAATATAGAATTCAGGACTAAAACAAACTTCAACATATCATACACAAGACTACTACAAACTTGCCCATTCAAAAACCAAAAATCAGGTTTGAAAAACCATACTACAAATTACTACTGCAAATTTAATTTCTGTACTAAAAAACATCAACATATAAACACAAATAACACAAACTTAAATGCTCGAATCACACAACACACAAAAAAACTACCGATGCTTTCCATGACCAAAGAAAGAAAAAAAAGAATTGCAAAAGCATACATCTAATTGCTCAGATCGTGAATGCTTTATGCCTCTGCATCCCCAAAGAAACACAGCAAATTATGACTGCCAACTCATCCAAATTATTGGTAACAGTTTTTCCTGCAATAGAATGACAAATCCACAGAAGCTACATAAAATTAAATGCTCTAATCACATTGAACACAAGAAACAGACAATTAATTGCAAAAGCATACTTCTAACTGCTCAAACCTTGGTTTATTTGGGCCTTTGAGACATCATAGATCCCCTAAAAAAATCTGACATTATAAATGAAGATTAAAAAAAATCACAAAGATATGTATGAGAAATCTGGATACAAAAATTTCTTGATAAAAAGTTCTCGAGATTTTTGGGAAGTCGGGGTGATTTAAGGATGGGTATCTAGAGGTGGGTGCAGATATCCAAATGTTTGAGTCCAACCTAAGTCCAGAGTGTTTATGCAAATAAAACCATGACCGACACAAATTAGAATGAGTCTATATTTTAAAAAATAGGAGGGCATACTTTAGTTTGGAGTATAACATTAAATGCCATAGTTCACACGTCTAATATAAAACATCAAATGTTTCACATCCCAATATATATGACAATACCACACAAACACATTCCAAATTTGAAGCATTCAGTCCTCGTAGAAAAGAAAAGGGAAAGAGGAGGGGGGTGGGGGAGGAGTGGCGCCTCTTTCAGTATCATTTGCATTATTTTGACAATAGGTGATCCATTTTATCAAAATATTTCGAAACAAAAGTGAAAAATACTTATTTTGGTTAGGCATGCATAATGCAAAATATTATTGAAAAGTATAATCAATCTCTAAATAGGTCACAGAACCAAAATTACACAACCTTATACAGAAAGCAAGCCAATTTCATGTACATATACATTAAAAAATGTTGTTCCTACTTCTTTCTACTCAATTGAACGTTTTACCGCTCCAAATTAACAGGCTACAAAACCATAATTACACAATAGAGGCCGGTCAATTTCAGGTACATATACATTAAAAAAAGTTGTTCCTACTTCTTTCGACTCAATTGAACATTTTACCGCTCCAAATTAACGGGCTACAAAACCATAATTACACAACCTTGTACAGAGGCCAGCCAATTTCATGTACATATACATAAAAAATGTTGTTCTTACCTCTTTCTGCCCAATTGAACATTTTCTACCTCCAAATTAACAGGCTACAAAACCATAATTACACAACCTTATACAGAGGCCAGCCAATTTCATGTACATATACATTAAAAAATATTGTTCCTACTTCTTTCTACTCAACTGAACGTTTTACCGCTCCAAATTAACGGGCTACAAAACCATAATTACACAACCTTATACAGAGGCCAGCCAATTTCATGCACATATACATAAAAAATGTTGTTCTTACCTCTTTCTACCCAATTGAACGTTTTCTAGCTCCAAATTAACAGGCTACAAAACCATAATTACACAACCTTATATAGAGGCCAGCCAAGTTCATGTACATATACATAGAAAAATGTTCTTACTTCTTTCTACCCAATTGAACGTTCTACCGCTCCAAATTAATAGATTAAAAAACCATAATTACCCAAACTTATATAGAGTCAAGCCAATTTCATGTACGAATACGCAAAAAATGCCGCTCCAAATTAAGAGGTTACAAACCCATAATTACACTACCTATAGAGAGGAAAGCCAGTTCCATGTACATATACATATGACATTTCTACTCAACTGAACAAACCAACACAAGCCAATCAATTCATATAACTATATCTTTTCCATGACTAAGATTCAAATGAGATCATGCTTTTACCCCAAAAAAAAACATCAAATCAAATGGGAAGAGAAAGAGAGATCTAGGTCACCGGAGAAGGTCGACGAGGGCCGCCGAAGCAGATCTGGCAGCTGCCGCGAAGCCGGAGCACGTTGCCGGCGAGGGATCTGGGGAAGGGGGGTGTCATGTGTTCGTGGTCGTGGTTGTGGGTGGTGATTTTGACTCGGACTGTCCGTCGATCCCTGATCGCGTCCGACTTCTCTGTTCGATGCTCGGCTTCGTAAGTTGTTTAACTCAAAGCCTAGACACGATTTTTTGTAAAAAAAAATTAAAATTTTGCATGTTTTACTATTTTAATTTATCTAATTGTGAAAAAAATTAGTTGAATTGATAGAATTTAGAAGAACATAATTGTATAATAATTTTAAATAATAACATATAGTAAACAATTATTTCATTTTATATAAAATGTAATGATAAAAAGGTTATTAAGTTGAATTTTATGTCTGTTCTCTTTATTATTTGTGCTCGTAATCTAAAAATAGATATCAATTTAATTTTACACGTGAATATCAAGATAATTTTTTATCATTTTTAATAAAACAAGTTATTTCGGCCACTAGATCGATATGAGGTTACATATATCTAATATAATACTTATAAGTAAGTGGGGCCCATGACTAACCATTATAGATCGAACCTATATAACATGTTTATTGATATAATTGGGTTTTAAATATTAAGTGAATGTGTACATAGATTGCATATAGACTTGAATAATTAATTTTATAAAAGTATAAATCTTATTTGCTCTTATATTTTGTATTAAAAATAAAATAATTTTTTAGGAGACAAGATAATTCTCTTTTAATTAAATCGGATACATACGTAATAAAATTGGTATAAACATTATATACATATTCAAAATACAACGAACATTTTAAAATAAATCTAGTTATTAAAATTTAAATCCACCTCTAAAATATTAATTATTATGATTTATCTTCTTCTAATATAATAAAAAATATTTATAAAATTAGAATCTATTTTATTAGGGCGAATAAATATTAAATTAGAACCACGTCCGAATAATATCCGTTTACTGATCGACTAGAATCTGCTGAACTGTATCCGCCGGTCAAGAGTGCTAGTCGTCAACGACGTTGTGTTACGTGTCTGTGTGTTGTGTACGCCACCCATGGACGCCCATGGGAAAGAAACGGTGATTAACCGTTGATGAGGGTTCATCAACGGTGAATAAATCTTGAGTTCCCTTGTGCGTCAATGTCTGGCGCACGCAATGTTTAATCCTGATGTACATTGCGAGCAATAATAATGGCGTGGGTGCGCGAGCAGGTTCTTCCCCAGCCGCTCGCGTATTGGGTAACCCTCGCCACCCTCCCACCAATTCCTCCACGGAGTTGATGGAAGATCATATTTTTTATGGTGTATTCCTTGATTTTTTTTCTTTGACACAAAGTATCGATCTTTGATTTTAGCTATCGATCGTTATGGTGGGTGGGTGAACATTTTTATGGTGATGATGGTGGTATGTTTGAACTATGGTTGTAGTGTTACTAGTGCTGGTAGAATCTTTCTCTCTTTTTTTTTTTTTTGGGTATTGTAGTGCCTTTTTTTTAATCTTTATGTAGCGAACTTTGATTGAGCTGCTCCTTTTTTTTTTCTTTAAATATATGTCATTGTGATTGAGGCCTGAAGGAGTTAAATGGGAGTTATTTGTCGAATTGAGATCACGAATTACTTGAATGTGGTATCTTATGCTGCTTGGTATGTTTGTTTTAGTAGTGACCCTTGATTGGTTGGTTAGATTTGTGTTTGTTGTGATATATGTGATTTTATCACCTGCTTGCTTGCTGCTTGTATTTACTGTTTTTTAATATACATGGGTCTTTCTCAAAGCTTTGTGGGTGCTCATTTGTAGATTGTGGCATTGCTCATTCACAATGCACTTGACTGTGTTTATTCGGGAAACAGTTAATAGCTTTGTTATTTGGCTTTCTGTATGGACTTATCCGCCGAAGTTATCGGGAGATTGTCAATAAACACCTGGATGTTTTAATATCTGCTACTGCAGGATTAAGTTCGGTGCACAATTGAGGGGCTAAAATTTGTCGAGTTTTAGTTAAAAATGGGGTAAGTTCGTTTTTTTTTTTCCAGTACATTTTTATTCCGCTCGTTTAACATTGACAAGGCATGTGGTTGAGTAGAGTTTGTCTAATCGGGAGCATAATAGACTACTGTTTGTTTTGAGATACACAGGGCATGGGTCCAGTTTTGAGTTGGCATTAGTCTGTATTATGCAATTACTGCTTGACTCACTCCTGGCCAACCGCTAGAGTGGAAAATCAGCTTTCAGTTGTAAAATATTTATTCAATCATAATTTGTTCCTACAATGCTTTATTCTTGTCATAGTAAATGAAAATTAGTTTGTGATATTATTTCATTCATGTATGGTGGGCAATGTAAAGATATTCACTCTGACAACTTGACCAATAGGATTAGAGGGTGAATCAGTTACGTGCAGTTAAAAGTCTTAATTTTGGTTGCACAACGACATTCAATAACAACTAATATATAAACTTTCATGGACTATATTTTCCTGCTTTCCTTGACAATGTGTGGGAGTTCTAGTTGTTTGTCTGACACTCTGAGCCTCACATTATTCCAACTATGAATGGGTCAAGTATGCTTTGAAAATACTCATTTATGTGTGTTTCAGCAGGAAATTTTATCCTCCAGCACATCCATATCATGTATACTTTTCTTGGTTTATCCTATGTAATTTTATAAAAAAAAAAGGCCTAATTTGTCCCATGTTCTTGGTACCCTGATACATGTGATTTATGCCTAATGTGATTCAGAACTAGAGTGCGATGGGATGAAGCCAACTTGAGTGATATAGAAGCCAATAAACCTGTGAGACAGAAAATAACTGAGCCAAAGACTCCTTACCACCGTATGGTAGATGAGGATGGTATGGAAGTGTGCCACCGAACTTTCATCAACCAGTATATATTCTATGGCAAAGTTGATGATATTTTAATGTGGTCAATTCTTCTAGGATCCCTGTCTCCAGTACGTGGCTTTAATGAATGCATTGACAAGCATGCTGAAGAAATAGAACATGCTCTTAATGATGCGGCTTCTTCAGTTGGGGATTCTAACCATAATGGTCGCTGGGCATCTGAAGATGTGGTGGATTTGATGGAGTATGAAGATGGAAGTGAGGGTATTTTCTATTTTCTCATCTAGTATTTTTGACGTCTAGACTTGCCTACTCTTTCAACTTAAAAGCATGAAGAAAGCATGCTTTTTTTTTAAAAAAAATGATTGACCTTACTATATGAAAGGCCTCTAAAGAGGCTTATAAATGTAAGGGTCGAGGTGCCTTAGTGCAGGAGTGAAAGGTGATTGTAAACACATGATGCCTTCTTTTTGGTAAGGAATTTGCTTATATCAGCATTTGAAATCCTGGCCTTCTTGAAGGCCCAACTATCTTCATGCCTTTTTGTTTGATTGTTATTGTAGCTCAGATCTCTAAGAAGTTAAACCGGTATGCCAGGTGGATGGTGTGTAGAAGAAACTTTCCTAGCCTTCAATATGTTCTATCAGTAGACATTTTTATATATTTATCTTCATTTTCAAGTTCCAGTTATGTGAAAATTTATTTATTTTTATTTTTTGCAAGCGAAGCACCTTTGTCCGTGAGTTTAATGATCTTCATTGTATAAGTAAATGGATATGAGGTTTGTCGTAAAATATATAAATTACAAGAACCTCTCAAAAGTTAACGTGATTGTTACGTGCAAACTCCTTCCAAAGTTTACTTGATGGGCAAGTTGTTGTCTGATTAATATCTGAATGCACATCTTATGGTGGTTTAACCTTAAATGATAGTAATTCTTTACTGACTTCCATATTTGGTGTATCACGTTTTCATCTAAGCCTCTGTTTATCCAGATGTTGACGAAGACAGAGACAAGTTAAGTTTTAAGGAGCATAGAAGAGCTCACTATGATGAGTTTTGGAGGGTGAAAGAGCTTCAGCAGAAAGGGGCCCTCCTTGATGATGAAGCTGATGACGATGCAGTCAACCAGGATCAAATGCTAGAGAGATGTGATCCGGCTTTGTCATTGGCTGGCGGCGTGGATGCCATGGACATTAAAGATGGTGAAACACAAGTAAAATAGCGAGATGGATGATTGCTTGTGTGTTGTATTTAAACATCGTTTATGAACGAACGTGAAGACCAGTGAGCCCAAAAATCCTTACTTTTGCTAGTTTTTCTTTTGATAGTGACAATGAGTACTGTGGCTTTCTCATGATTTCTTGACTGGAAGAGGTGCTTGGGCAGGTAACCCTCTCACAAGACATGCCGTTGGATGAGATTGGCAATATCATTTTGTGTGTTTTTTCCTAGTGTCATTTTGTGTTAGTTGAAGTGAGGAAACTTCTAATTAGTTGAACTTTGTGTATGAATTTCAGTGCAGTGAATCAAACTTTTTTATGATGAGTTTTGCATTGATAGGGTCAGAGATGTGTCAGTGATTCAATTCTCGTTTCATTAGCTAAGATAAGTTGTGGATCGAATTTTCAGTTGGGATTTGGATGCTGTTCCCATAGAAGTGAATGACCAGTTCTTATGAATGTGGCCTAATATTATGAAAGGTACCAAATCAGTGTTTTGAAGTTGAAGTTGATTCCCACCTTCAATGCAAGTATTTTCTTTTGGATTTCATCAAACATTGTGTTGGCTGCATAATAGTTTAGTACACTTGTAACACTGTCATTAGGAACGACAGCTAATCTAGGTCTTTTAACATTTCCGAAAAATATTCTCGTAGTTAAAATTTTTTTTTATTGATGCTTGTGTATTGTTGGTTCTAAATCTAGATAAATGAGGATGATTCTTATCAAAAAGAATATCTAAAAAACTTTATTTGAATCCACCATAAAAAATGTAACATCATTTTTTTTAACACCTTTTAGATATCAAATGGTAGTTGAAAAAGAAATAACTTAGAATTTATATTATAGTTATAGTTGTTAAAATCGTAATCGGATGTTAAATCGGATTGGATGGATCAGATCGATTTATCAAAAATCGGATAAGAATCTATTTATTTAAATTTGTCAAAATCGGCAAGTTATTAGTTACAACATATTATTTTAATGTTACGGTGTGCCTCATATTTTATAATATTTTTTCATAATTTTTTATTTTTTTGAATTATTTAGAATTATTTAAAATTAGTTATTATTTTTTATTCGAATCGAACTCGTGTCAACTTTTAATTACGAGAATGTTATCAACCATTTCTTTCCCTCTAATTCTCTCTCCCCAATTGCCGTTGCCGTCGCCCCCCACCTACGGCCTCGCTCTCCATCATGCTCCCCACCTCCGCTCCCCACCCCTCATGTTGTTGCCCCCACCCCCATTAGACTCACCCATCCCCGCATCCCCCGCCCCACAACCCCCCCTGTCACTGTCCTCACTGCTCGTCGTTGCTACCCATCCTTCACCCCGGTGCCCTCCTGAATCTGCTCAAATTGGGTGATTCACGAATCGCTTAATTCGGATGGAATTGGCTCAAATCGGTTGATTCATGGACCAATTTTTACTATGATCAATTTGCGTGTTTTTTTGAACCGAAATCCTCTTGATCTGATTTAAATCTGCAGATTCCACTTTAAATCGATTGATTTTTACAACTATGATTATAATTGGTGAAAAATAAAAAGAAATTTGGTCGTGCCTCTTGATAGTGCATCCCCAGTAGACGGGTGCTAAGTATAGTTTAAATGTAGCTGAAATTTCCTAGGGCGGGAGGAGATCTTAGTGGCTCAAAATAATGATACGAAAGTCCCAAAGGTTTTTAAAATTTTTGTGGTTTTAAACGTTATTTTGTGAAACTTATAAATTTTCAAATCTCACATGTGGTCATAACTCTCGGAATACATCTCCTCTCGTTTATATGTGAGTCACTTTATTAACGATAACAAGTGCCACAACAAACTAGCCGTAGTATAAATTACGACAATTAATAAAGTTTGAAAAATATAATTATAAAAAGTAGTTAAACTCTATCTGCTGCTACAGTGGGTATGGTGTAACATTTACTGCATGCTATGGCAAATCCAATTCCCAAATTCAAACATCAAATCATGCAATTCTGGGAATGTGGAATGGTAGGCTTATAACCATTCTCTCTAATTCACAATCTGACATTCCAACGTTAAGCCTGTCGAGGCTATTCTTTTATGATGATTTGTAGTAATGTTTACGGATATAAATAAGTTAAACATGTTTGTAAGTATTTTATGTTCGGCTCGATTTAGATTAAACTTGTGCTTGTTAATTTTGTGGTTGAAAAAATACTCAGTTCAAAATTGATAGTTTGTTGAATAATGAATAGAGTTTGAGCTAAGGAATATTCGGCTCGACTTTGCTCGAAATTCGAGTTTGATATGTTCAAACTTAAAAAAATACTCTGGTCGTCAATACTTTTGAGGTCAAATTGAATTTATATAGTGTTGGAAAGAAATTTTTTATCCTATTTAAGTTGCCTATGAGCGAAACATAAACATTTGCTCAGCTAAAAAACATAGCAAACCAAACCCTAATACTATGAATTTTGGACGAGCTCTGTTTGACCTATAATACATCAAAGCTCGTCAAACACTCAAACAAGTTGAAACATACTTGCAAATCCAATTCCCAAATTCAAACATCAAATCATGCAATTCTGGGAATGTGGAATGGTAGGCTTATAACCATTCTCTCTAATTCACAATCTGACATTCCAACGTTAATCCTGTCGAGGCTATTCTTTTATGATGATTTGTAGTAATGTTTACGGATATAAATAAGTCAAACCTGTTTGTAAGTATTTTATGTTCGGCTCGATTTAGATTAAACTTGTGCTTGTTAATTTTGTGGTTGAAAAAATACTTAGTTCAAAATTGATAGTTTGTTGAATAATGAATAGAGTTTGAGCTAAGGAATATTCGGTTCGACTTTGCTCGAAATTCGAGTTCGATGTGTTCAAACTTAAAAAAATACTCTGCTCGGCAAAACTATTGAGGTCAAATTGAATTTATATAGTGTTGGAAAGAAATTTTTGATCCTATATAAGTCGCGTACGAGCGAAACATAAACATTCGCTCAGCTAAAAAACATAGCAAAGCAAACCCTAATACTATGAATTTTGGACGAGCTCTGTTTGACCTATAATACATCAAAGCTTGTCAAACACTCAAACAAGTTGAAACAAACTTGCAAAAAATCAAGCCGAATTCAAAATCATCCCTACTTGGCTTGGCTTGGCTAATTTATACCCCTAGTAATGTTTAAAGCTTCTTCTAGATTTGTACTTTTATTACTTCTTGTTGTGTGCAGATTTGTTGGTATAATTGGTATAATAGTCGGCTGGATCTGGCCACCCCCACGGCCGTCGCCTATTTTGGCATTTTTCGGCGAGCTGCCGCCTCCATCGGCCACGTTGACACCACAAACACGTCGGGCTCGTCGAGGTGGTTCTGATGATACCCTATACGGCCCCAATCCGACCAGTAGACGCCACCGGTGATTGTTGCCAGAAAACCGCCGGAGAGTGGCCGGAAAACCATGGAAATCCGCCAAAAAATCGCCGAAAAACCGGAATTGTTGGAATTCGCTGGAATTCACCGGACCTTCCGCGAAGTTCACCCAGTCGAACCCGATTGAACTTTGGTTGTCGTCGAGCGCCGAATTCGAGGTTTGAGATGCACGCATGCCGAAACCTTAGCCATCGCCGATTGTTGATGATGCGAGGTATAATTACCTCTAATCTAATTATCTAAAGTTAGTGAGTGTTAGCACACCATGATCGGATTAATTAATTGATGCTGATATGATTAAGCTCTAATTACGAATGAGATGATAAGTGACAGAGTTTGAGAAATTGTGAATGAAGATTAAGTGATTTAACGAAGTAAATTTAGCTGAGCATGATAAGTGACTACGATATAAATTAGAAATGCATAATAAAATTGGTACGAATAGGATAGTTAGAATTATTCTACAATATGATTATTTGATTGTTATGGATGTTTGATTGCGTTGTGTGTAATAATCACGTCGAGGTTATACATCATATAGTTAGCGGGCGTTAGTATTTGGTTCTGATATGTAGGTGCGGAGTAGGAGCTCGTCGCCTAGGCGCGATGACACGCTTGGAGCTTCTACCAGGTCCGTTTAGGACTCGTCTCTGATTTATGCTTTATTCCATCGCATTTTGGTTTTCTACTTGTAGGACGGGTTAGGTGGAGTTTTATTGGATCCCATTTAACTTGGACCATTTAGCCGAACAGTTTTCCAAGATTAATAACCCTTGAGGATGAGATCCCTCGAGTATGTTTTCGAAAACAAGATCCACCACAAGTTGCCTTCGGGTCTGTTATATTAAATTCTCTACCCAGGCCAATATATATAGTTTTCGTGTTTTCAGTGAGAGGTGGAAAGAGGGAGGCGGCCATGTCTTCAGATAGGGCATGTGTTCGTCTTCGGG
>JAVDBV010048586.1:0-16790 GCA_032619315.1 Piper longum | reverse complement strand
GCAAGACTATTTTTTCACAGCATATTATATAATTAAGTTTTTAAAAGCCAAGGATGAATTGCCCATGAAACACCACTACTATAGAACGACAAGTAGTTGGAGTTCCACAAATCCAAAATGCATGATGGTTCTCCTTCCACTTCTTAATGGGTAAAGGAACCATTATGCAACCCTCCATTTTGGAAGCTTACTCCCCCTCGGGATGGATAGATCTAGTGTCAAACACCTCACAGTCTCCACGACCATCAGAACCACACGTTATATCAGAGCTAGATGTCATAGAAGAAGCCATAGTGCTATGGTTTTCCAAACTGAGACGCACATTGGTCGAACTAGCATCCTTCTGCTCTTGAGTCGATGTAGTGATCTTCGGCTCCTGCGACTTCTTGGTGGTAAGGAAGCGCCCACCAGATCCCCTAACTCTGTTTACTGCATGGCGGTGTCGAGATTCATGAAGATATGGCTGCCAAATGAAAACGCAAATACATTAAAATTCAACATTCCAAATTCAATCTAGCATAAACAAATTCTCATAACAGCAAGGCTAACCCCTGACTGGCCTTATTGGTGCGATCCCACCATCGCACTTCCCTATATGGCAGCAGCTATTATGATCAATTAACAAACACCAAGCTTGATGATCATTTCAACTTTATGGCCATAGGATTTAAGAGATCAAAGGTGAGCATCCTGCTCTACAATAGTCTAAAACCATTCATGTGAAGTCAACGTGAGTAGAGAAAATAAATTATAAATTCTAGTCCTCCTGGAAAAAGCTAAAACCAATAATGTGATGCCAATATAGATTTGCGTCACATATCAACTTTGAATGAAATACATCAATTGCTTTGAATTTGGGTAACAAATTTACGCAAAAAAAAATTGCAAAAACTGCTGTTTGAACCAAAAAAATAACCATATCATCATATCTATAATTTCATGCAAAACTACATTTGCAAGAAGAATAACTAAACACAAGTTATTTCACAGAAGAATAGGAACTTCATTGCATTTTCCTAAGAAAAAAACAATGTAATTGGCACCTTCCTTCCCTATCCAACTTGGATAATTTGAACATCTTTTTCCACCAGATATATCTGAAGAGACATAATTTGAACATCTTGATCACAGAACTTCGGTGGATGTCACAGTGTCAACAAACATCAGAACAAGTTGTAAAAATAACTATTTAAATGCCTAAATAACCAGCCTTAAAATTGAGGACAATACTTTTCGGGATTTGAGCATCTTGTTTTGAGCCTCAAACCTTGCACGTGATACTCTTCTCCTGAGAATTGCACGGAACTGTTTTGTGTTGACATAGATTGGCTCATCCACGGCAAGATCAGGCAATGGAACTCGAGCACGTGGGCTATCATACATTTGCGAATTTATCTGATAATAATCCCATAAAATTATCAAAAAAGGTAATTTAGTTTTGGACTGTTTTTCAACTATCAAATTACTAGGACCATATGATCTCTTACTGAAGCCAAACCTACTTCACAACTCACAATGACAAAAATTAACAAACTATAAATCGCACCTGTGGACCATAAGCTGCCATCATTTGCCAGAAGTATGCATCTGCATATGCATATGGAATTTGAACCTGCACACAAGCAATTGAGACTACAACTTGTTGAAAACCATCAGAATGTGGAACATTATATACAAAATCAGGAGGTTGATGAGAGAGGACTTGTAAAGTTGACTCAGAAGTCAGTTGATTACTACTTTCTTTGTGTCCTGCATAAACGAGAATAATCAGACCGTGAACTAATAAATGGAGCCACAAAAAGGACAAAAAGTTATGGAAAGTGATATAGTTGCGGCAATAGAATGTACACATGCACTTACAAACATAGGTGAGAATGAAAATATACATCAATATCCTTCATAAAAATAAGGAACATTACAAATTTTAACAATGAACATCTAATTTTCACAATGCTATCATGTATAATTTGACTTCACATGACTGTATCACACACAACCCCCTTAGTTGAGTCTATGAAAACTATAAATGATTAATAGGCACATGATATCAAGTTATGGGGATCGTCATATATCAATTTTGGGTTCAATTTTTTAAACTGTAACCCATTGTTAATCTATACGGTTTTTTAGCACATTGAAAGAACTCAAGCTTTGTCCCACGTTGGATGCACCAGGTCCTAATGGTGGTCAGACCTTATAATTTACAAAAAAATTCAATGAGGTGAGCAATTGGACAAACATACCAAACTGAATTAACTGAATTTTATTCAGCTGCCAGATTTTATTCGTAACTGAACCCGAACACGAACCAAATTCCTCTTAAAACCGATCTGAATCGAACCAAAATATTCCGAACTACATCATAAATTATTAAAATAATTATTTAATTAAAAATAATCTTTTACTAAGTAATTATATATATATATATTAATCATAAAAATATTATACCTTCATGATAATTAACATAAAATATAAATTTTAGAACTTTTTTAAAAGTTTGATTGTTTCGCTTAATTCGGTTTGAGTTGGTTCCAAACCAAAACATCATATAGATATCTAGGGTTGCTAATCGAGCGAGCCAGCCATAAGCATTTAGCATTCGGCTTGGCTCTCCTCGACTCAACTTGAAACTTAACAATTAAATGTACGAGTTTGAACTCGACTCAAACTCGAATCCTACGAGTCAAGCTTGAGTAAGGCAGTGTTCAACTCGATTCAACTCGGTTATATCTTGAACTTGACTCGAAATCGACTCAAGCTCAACTCAAAAAAATAATATAATAACATACATAATAACACTTGTCTACTCAAAATACATTTAAAATCATAAATAAATATTATTATTAACTACATACTAAATGATGGTGGAGGTGGGGGTGTTTTGTTTTTGTTTTTTATTTTTTTATTAAATTTGGGTCATCCTTGTAATTAGGGGTGTAAACGAGCCGAGCCGAGCCCAGTAGTGATGTGCTTGAGTTTGACTCGATATAAAACGAGCCGAAACTATTTCGGAACCGAACCGAATTGCTAATTCAGGTTTGGTTCAGTTCGGTTCTAAATTTTCACCAAAGCTCACCCCCTACTTTTCATACTCAAAAGGCCTACAACCTAAAATATAGAGGCCACAAGGTTTAGAATGCTAATAACACAATGTCATTTCAGTCATTGGCATTAATCCCTAAATGAAATCTCCAAAAGATTCCTGATTGATTTAGCATTATGTAAAGCGGTCATGTCTCCAATCCCTATGATCCACTATCATGGATAGGTTAACGGCCATTGCAAGACGGTCTAGAATGCTAATAACGAGATGTCATTTCAGTACATTAAACCCTAAATGATATCTTCAGGAAGCTCCTAATTTATGTAGCACTATGTAAAGGGATCATTTCTCCGATCCCTAAGATCCACCCTCATGGATGGTCTAAGAACAGTCATTGCCCGACCACTAGAAATGAAAACATAGAAATCTTATACAAAATAAAAAAAATAAAGGTTGACTCGTATACATCATCCAATATTATCAAAACTTAAATTAGAAAAACACATGACAACAAGAGATACAATAAAGGAAGTTAAATAGATGTAAACACTCAAGGCCTGAAACATTTTTACCCCAAGGTTAGTGTTTTGTAGAACATCAATGAGTTGTAGACATTGTTAGAAATATTGCCAATTAAGGATTTTCCATCTTTGGTATATTTATTTCATAGTTGAGGTATATTAAAAGTCACACAATTTGGAAAGTTATTAATAAGATGCTCAGTTCTCATGGATATCAGATTCCCATTACTATTAAGTTGTTATCTATAAGTTTGCTTATTTAGTGAGTCTTGTGAATTGTAAGTACATGGGCGCGTGCAAAAGCTCGTAAAAGTGTAAATGGTCTAACTATTTTTCCTAAAAGTTCAAGCTCTTAGGAAAAAACCACTAAATATTTACTTCAATCATTGTTATGAGTCCGATTCAACTTATTCAATTCGATTTTTGTAGAATCCGAATAAAAAAAACATATCTAGGTTGAATTTCTAGACTCAATCTTTGAATCGTTTCCTTCAAACCAAGTTTGACAGATTCATAAACAATTAATGAATCATCATTCTTATCATATTTTGCATATTTTAATATTTGATAAATATATAATAGATAAAAAAATAATATATGTAAAATATAAGAGAATTTAATTTAGCCTTTTCATTACTTATGTTTTCTTATGATATTTAGTACTTAAAAATTCATAAATCTTGCTTATGAATACTTTATTTTATAAATATAATTTGACAAAAAGATTTACTATGATATTATTTTTAATTTAAATTTTATTATCATTAATAAATTAATTTTTATACAAATATATATATATATATATGCAATTTTATTAATTTTACCAATTCAAAATAAGCTATGAATCATTCATGAACCAATTTGAACCTATTCAATTCAAAATTTTTAAAAATTTGATTCAATTATCGATTTCGATTTTTACAACAATGACTTCAACACCCCCCTTTACGTGCAAATTTTTTTTGAAAATTTAGTACATGTGCAAATATAAGGCAAATAATCTATTGGGCACAACATGAGACAAATTAATATTTCTCTAGGCATATACCACAAATTGGATTCAATCCGATCCTTTGGCTCTGATACCGTAAAAATTTTAAATGGTTTTATCTACTTATCCCAAAAAGTCAAGTTCTTAGGAAATGTAACCACTAAATATTTAATTCGACAATCCTTATGCATATGATTGGCTACATATAAAGTTTGAAATTTTTTTGTGTTTGGTGGAACCCAAATCCCCAATTGTGTCAACTTCCAACACCAAATAGTGCCAATTCTTAACTGTTTAATTTTGGTCTTTATCAGCTTTTTTCATTCAATTATAATAAGTAATGCACGTGAATTAGTAAGAATGACGTGTTGAGGGGCTAAGAATAAGTAAAAATCCATGTCATCAATATAAGTAAAATTTGTTGGAGGGGCTAATGGATGTTGGACTTCTTGGATAGGTATAACAAAAATTTCATGTTTAGCGGGTTCTTCAATCAATCCATAACTCTTTGGTGGTATTGAATAGAATTGGGCTTGAACAGTTTTTAATATAGTAATATTGCCAATGACAATCTACATCTTTTCTCCAAAATAATATACTTCTTTGGGTTTGGAGAAAATAATAGAATCTATCATACCATAATTATAGAGCTCAATAACTTGTTCGCTTAATAGTGTGCAGTGAGTCATATTTATTCTTGCTTCTAAGAATCCAGCAGGCTTTTCTTCAAAATAGAAAGTTTCTTGAATAACCTTCAGTCCTTTAAATATATGTGATGGAGCTCCCATGTGACATAATAGCAAAAAATTCTGTAGTTGAATCATTTTTTATAGAAAGACTTCTTTGCCATATCAGAAATAATTACCTCAAATTCTGGACAGGCTTCAAAAAGAGGATTTAAAGTAATGCACGTGAACTGAGGCATTTTTAATCTTACTTGTAAGCATGAAAAACTTCGATTGCAATAAGGTATGCCCCTTTTCTTGAACCTGTCTATCTTTATACTATTCTTAATAGCTTCATGCTTTAATTGTTCTAACTCCTTGTCATCTATTTCAATTGTCTGTTTCACCAAGCTCTTTATTTTTTATACTGAGATGCTTCATTTCTTCTTCATAAACTTGACTTTCTAAGTTGAAATTTGATTGTAATAAAGCCATAGGAGTGTTTTCTTCAATATAGGAATTATATCCCAAATTGATTCTAGCATAAGCCACAACTTCTTCAAAAGTATAAAATCCCTTGAAAATTGGCCAATTAAATCATTCTGTAGCTCTTTTGACAGATGCTCAATTAAATCCCTTGAGTTACAACATAATGGCTAAAATTTTTTAACAATGATTTCTTCTTTATAGTATATAAATACTGACTTAGGGCTAAAAGGGCTTTCATCTTTTGATATTGAGTTTGGCTATTCCAAATATTGTCTATAAGAACATGCTGACTTTCATCAAGATTAAGAGATTGGGGAACATCAAAGTTATTGAAATTGAATGAAAAAGCTGATAAGGACCAAAATGTTTAATGGGTGGATAAAAAGTAGTGGATGCAGGTGGTCCAATGCTTTTTCTATATTCTTTGGCAGTTTGTCTTGAAGAAGAGGCCATATATAACCTGAAAAATTCAAGCTAGTTTTTAAGGAACCATAAACTTAAATTTTTTAGAGTTTTCAAACTTGTAACACCCCGAATGAAACAATTTTGGTAGATCAATCAGGATAAACCAAGAATGTTGGCTATGAGGATTTCTGTAAAATAGAACATTATAAAATATATCCATATAATCCCAATAATTATATTCATCAGGGAAAAGACCCGGAGGAGGCTTGACATTGGTAAACTTACGAAGACAACTGGGATAACCATATTCCTATAAAATTACTACTTTATGTATAATTATCTTACTATAAGAAATTCGAGTTTCATATATCTCTGGATATTTAAGATTTTGACCGGATGAATCACTCCTAAATATCCTTCTAATAAATCTAATAAATCTAATGAAAATAGATCTAAAAAACCTTTTATCCCTTATAGGAAAAAGAAAAAAGTTAATAAAGAGAATAAACCTATAAAAAATAAAAAGGTTATTAAAAAGAAAAACACTCCTTCACCCTCTAAACCCATTATATGTTGGGATTGTGGAAAAACAGGTCATACAAGCTCAACCTCTTCCTACTGGAAGACACTATTATCAAAGGCCTACAACTGCTTCAGTTCTTTATGAAAAACAAGGTCTTAATTTTTCAACTTCTTATTCTAGCAGATCTATATATGAATGGACTTATAACTCTTATTCAAAGAATTTTTTTAGAAGCAAATATCAAAATCAATTTTTAGAAGCAAATATCCATTTTGTATTGTATGTCCTAAAAATCTTATATTGGTTTATACTAATACCATTTTTCTTTTAAACAATACAATTTCATTTTTCTTTACAATATTATAAAATGAATTTAGATGCTTATAATGTTGTTCTAATGAATTTGAATAAATTAGAACATCATCTATATAAACCATTATATATTCAATGTAAGGATTGAAAATATCATTCATTGTTTTCTGGAATTCAGAAAGAGAATTTTTTAATCCAAAAGGCATAACATTCCAATCATACTGTTCAAATGGAACGTTAAAAGTAGTTTTATATCTATTTAATTCCTTTATCTGAATTTGCCAAAATTCAAATTTTAAATCAAATTTACTAAATATTTGAGAATTATATAGGATATCTTATCCTTTTTAATACTTTATTTAATGGTTTATAATTTATAACTAATCTAAGAACACCTCTTTCTTTTTCAGTAGCATTATAAACATAAAAGGCTGAACAAGACAATGGAGATTTACTTTCTCTAATCAATTTATTTTTTAATAAACATTCTATTTCTATTTGACAGAAAATAACTAATTCTTTACTCATTTGTATAGGTCTAGCTTTTGTTGGTATAATCATGAAAATTATCTTCATAAGGTAGATAAATTTCATGTTTCTTTCTTTCCTAAAAAGCACTAAGTAATTCATTACATAATTCATTTTCAAATTTAATTTTCCAATTATTAACTTTTTCTTGAACTTCAGGAGATTGTATTTTTTCTTCTAATGTTAATATCTTGACTTCTTCTTTTAAATAATTTATTTGTTTTATTTTTTACATATGTTTTTCATTTAAATCTAATATTAATGTTTTATGAACAGGAAATTCAAGATTCAAAGTTATATTTTTTCCCTTGAATTGAGTATGAATTCCTATATCATCAATAATAAAAGGTTCAATTAATGCAGTAAAAGGGTTTCCTAAAATTACTTCTGTTCCTACACCTTTTACTAATATAAAAATTAAATAGATACAAGTATTATTAATACAAACTACTGCATGAGGTAATTTATATTGAATTTTTAATCTTTGATCATTTGCAGTAGATAATGCTTGTTTAATTTTCTTATAGAATCTAGTAGGAATTAATCCTTCTCTTGCGATATTTCTATCAGCTCCTATGTCAACTAAGGCTAAAGTTTCTAAAGTAAATTTCTTATCCAAAATTATTTTTATTTTTAATATATATCTTTTAGAAATAGTTTGTTCTATTACGTTTAAGTAATCTTTTGTTTCAGATGTTTCACCAATTTGAAACTCCGAATATTCAAATAATTTTAACATTTCTTCTTCATTAGTACCAGATTCTTCTGATTTATTTCCATTCATTATTTCTAAAATTTCTATTCTATTCCTTAGTTGATTTACGTCAGATTTTAATGTATTTATTTCATTTCTCAGATCTTGTATAGTTACAGGTTTTTCTTTTTTCATTCTTTTAAAACATCTTCCATAGTATATGCAGGATAAACTATGGCTTCATATTTTGGCTTTAATTTATTGTCTTTCTTTTCTTTAGTAGAATTGATTATTTTTTCTATAATTTTCCTTTTTTGATCTTTATCATCAATTTCATCAATTAAATCTAATAATATATTTTTTTGAGAAGTAAGAGTTTATTTTTAAATTATTTAACATATTCCAAATATCTTGAATATTACATTCACAATTTGAAGTACTAGATTCTTCTTCTATAGAAGTTTCAGAATCATTATACTCTATTGATTCATCATCATCACTATCTCCTAATTGATCTATTGAATTATAGATAATATCTTTTTCAATCATCAGATATTTTTAATTCTTTAATTTTCTTTTTTAATTTACATTGCTGACTTGTATGTCTAGGTTATCCACAATCCCAACATATGACAGGCTTAGCATTTCCTTTTTCAACTTTTGGTTTTATAATTCTTTTTCTTTTTAAAGAATTATTTTTGTTTTCTTGTTTTTTATTAGAAGATCTTCTTTTAAAAGATTTATTCAAACTATTATATTTCTTTAATTTTTCATTTTTAGGAGGAATTATTGGTACTTGATTGCCAAATTATTTACGGAATTCTCCTAATTCTCTTTTTCCTAATAACTTTTATTTTTTAAGTTAATTTTCTAAATCATTATATATTTGTAATCCTTCTAATACTACAACATTATGTAAATGTCCAGAAGTTAAATTATTATATGGAATACTTCCATCAAAGTGACTTCTTAATTTATCTCTTATTCTATCTGCAAATAAAGGTAGTAATCCAGATAAATATCTTTCTTCCCAGAACTCAGAATTTGAATCATCCCTTTGGAATAGTAGTATTAAAAAGGTATCTCTATACCATCTATAATGAGTTAATGTTGGACATCTAAGGTTCATGATTAACTCTTTATATTTTTCTTTTAATGTATTTATTTCTCCAATAAAATGATGTATAATTACTAATATTAATGTATAAACAACATCTTCAACTTGAATATTTGTATTTACATCTATTTAGTAGCAGATAATATTTCTAATTTTTGTACTTGTTGTAAATAATTATCCCACCAACCTTTTATCATTCCTGTAAATCCATAGGTGATAAATTCAGCTATTTGTCTATCTGTATTATTTGCAGCTTTACAAATTGTACTATACATTAATATATTTTGTAACATTAATATTATTTGATATTTTGTTAACTCATCTATATTCCATTCATATATAGATATGCTAGAATAAGAAGTTGAGAAATTAAGACCTTGTTCTTCAAAAAGAATAGAAACAGGTGTAGGCCTTTGATAAGTGTCTTCCACTAGGAAGAGATTAAGCTTGCAAAGGCTTAGCCATATTAACTTTTTCTGATAAAAATTGTTATAATACTTTATCTATATCCTCTTTAGAAGTTTCTATTCACTAATAAATTTTATAGATTCTTTTATATTTAATCCACTTAATTTTAATGTTAATTTTTCTAGAAATTTATCATTATTATTTTTTAATTTAAAAATTTTAGCTGATTCTAAAGGAGGTTTTATTAAAGCCGGATTTATAGTTTTATCTATAATCTTCTCTTTACCTTTCTCTTTAGTTAACCATTTTTCTTCTATGTTAGTTAATTGATTAGCTAAAGTTTGTATATGTAAATGAGTATAATTATTCTGTTTTATAACTATAGTTAAATCTTCATTTGTAGATTTTTTATCTATAAGAACATAAGAAGTTGCTTCTATATTTCCATATTTTATATTTCCTATAAGAGGATGTTTATTAGTTATGGTTTTACCATTTATAATTTCCCACGTTCTATTTTCTTTATTAACATTTATTAATAATTTAGTTTGCTCATACCAAGAAATAAAAGATATCTCATATCTTAATTTAGATAAATATTTATAATATTCTTCTTTATTATTATCTAATTGATTTTTATTATGAGTTTAGAAATACCATTTTCTAAAATTATCATATTTTGGTAGTTTAAACTCATTAGAATATTTTTGTTTATTTGGTATAAACTGACAAGTATTAATTTTAAAATTCATTTCTGATATAGTAGGTTCATCGGAATAAATTCAATTTCAAAAATATATATTTTTTTAACTCTAGTTTCTTCTTCTGATAGAAACATTACTAAATCTAGTTGAAGTATTAGGTCTACTAAATATAATTTTAACATTTTCATTATTCTTTTCATTGATTTTTTCTTCAGTTCTTGATATGACTTTAGATTGAATTACATTTTTTAATTTTGAAGATTGTGGTAATTCAATTTCATCTCAAGTTATTGTTCTAGGAATTGTAATATTTGTTTTATTACTATTTATTTGGAATAGAGTTGTTTCCCCCATATTATCTCTATAAGATTCAATTTTTGAATTTGGACTTATGCAAGTCATTGCCTTAAACATATTCTATATACTATATATAAATTCATAGATCCAAGAAAAATATTATAACTATTAGCTTGTACATTTAAAGATAATGCTTTATGTATATGGGGATGATGTAAACTTAAATAGTAATTTGAAAAATAATTAAAATATACCGGTCTTATTCCTAAAGTAGATTCAATAACTCCGAGAAAAGAATCATTGAAATTTATGTCTTTTATCTTTAAGACATAATAATATCGATGTATTTAATCTATCTCTTGTTAAAAGTTTAATAGCTACCTGAACTAATCCTAAATGAATATATTTATATTCTTTACTTAAATCACTTATTATTTTATGCTTTAATAAGTTTATTTGTTCAGTACAATCATTAATACTAATACTTTTTTCAAAAAAAATTATTATATTAAATTGTTTAAATTCTATTAATCCTTTAGTATATATATTGGTCGGGTCTATCTTAGGTAAAGTATTTATTTAAGAAGTTTAAATTTTAATGGTTTTTTTATCAAAAATAGTTAAAAAATCATCTAATTTAACTAAAAACTCAGAATAAATTATTTACAATATATATATATATATATACATTTTTCTAATACTTTCCTTTATTTATTGTAAAAGGGATGATAACCCTATGGGTTTAACAGTTTCTCGTAAGAACCCTACAAGACGTCTAGAAAGTATGTCAGCGAGAGTATTATTTTTTCCTTTTATATGTTCAAATTTTACTTCATATCCCATTCTTTGAATAACATTTTGAAGATTTAACCATCTCTTATTATTATGTCTTTTACTATTCTAATCATTTATATATTTGATTATATATTCACAATATGTTCTTATATTAAATTGTTTATTAAGATATAATCTGAAACTTTTTATAGCATTTATTACTTCTTGGATTTCCATATCAAGACTTGACCAGTTTAAGCATTTATAATTATCTGAAGCATAACAACATATTTTTTCTATTGTGTGAGAAATGTATTTATTAGGTTTACTTATTAATGTGGCTACCCATCCCACTTTACTAGAATCCACTTCTATTATCTAATAGTCTTCTGTTAAAATGTTATTCAAGAGGTTTTATTTTAAATATTTCTTTTTTTATCTATTTGATTAATTTAATATCTTCTTGATTAAAATATATTTGCCCATTTTTTCCTAATTTTTCATATAAAAGTCCTACTAGTTTTGATAGATTAAGAATAAATTTTCTAATATAATTTAAAAGTCCTAAAAAGGATAGCAATTGTTTTTTATTTTCTATTTTATCAGAATAATCCAAAGTTTTGTTTACTATAGGAGGTTGCAATTCTATAGTTCCATTTTATATTTTTAATCCCAAAAAATTTATATATAATTTTCCTATCTTAGTTTTCTTTTTGGATATAACAATGTCTGCTTCTTCTATTGCCTTAAATATTTGTTCTAGATGCATTAAATGTTCTTTCATATTTTTTGAGGCAACTAGTATATCATCAATATAAACTAGACAAAAGTATGTTTTTTAAATAGAAAACCTATAAATCTTTAAAATATAGCAGAAACATTTTTTAAACCAAACGATAAAATATTCCATTCATATAATCCTTCAAGACAAGTGATTGTAGTCCACTTTCTATCTTCTTCGTTTACCTTAATTTGATTACATCCACTTTTAAATCAAACTTACTAAATATTTTCTTATCTTGTATTAAATTTAAAATACTGTCTTTATGAGATAAATTGTATGCAGCATCATAAGTATTATCATTTAATCTTTTATAATTATATACTATTCTAGCTTTTCCTTTAGTTATTTCAGCATGATTTCTTACCATAAAGGCTGTAGATCTACGTGGGCTTACTAATTTTTTTATTAATTTTAACTCCATTAATTCTTTAATTTTTTATTAAGTTCTTCTATATTGCTAGGTATATATTCTAAATTTGCAGTTCTTATTATTAAGTATGAATTCTTTATATTTAGTCCAAATTCATACTTGCATTTATTTTTTAAAATATTTTCTCCTATAAATCCCATTTGATCTAATATTCATATTATAGGTAAATGCTTAATTTCTTCCTTTATATTTTCTCCTTTTCCTACATTAAAGTAAACATGTTGATTCAGTAGTTTCCACGTTCATTTTCTATTTGGTTGCTGCTTCTATTCAGTAGTCCAAAAAATCAAGCGGTGTGGGTCCATTCATGAACCAATTTGAATCAATTTAATTTAAAATTTTTAAAATTTGATTTAATTACCGGTTTCGATTTTACAACAATGACTTCAACACCCCCCCTTACGTGCAAACTTTTTTGAAAATTTCGTATGTGTCATTGGGCACAACATAGGACAAATTAATATTTACCTAGGCATATACCACCAATAAGATTCAAACCCATCCTTTGGCTCTCTGATATCGTATAGATTTTAGATGCTCTTAACTACTTGTCCCAAAAACTCGAGTGTTTAAGAAATGTAACCACTAAACATTTACTTCAACAAAGCTCATGCATATGATTGGCTAAATTATAAAGTTTGAAATTTTTTTGTGTTTGGTGGAACCCAAATCCCCCATTGTGTCAACTTCAAACACCAAATAGTGCCAATTGTGACCTTAATTCAAAACATATTAGAGTAAAATTTGGCTTTCTTTAATGAGTCTTTAATAAATTAGGCAATTTAATAATTTTTTGGGAGTTTTATGCTATTTTTATATTTTAGAGAATATTTTTTTGTGTAATTTTCGTCACTTTTATTTGGGATTTTTGGTAGGCTATATATATGCAAATCTTCCATCATTATAAAAGCAATTTTTTATGAATCAAAATCATGAAGCTTTGATGGATTCCTAGTTTTATCTCTGACCTCCCGAAATTCATTGTGAATTGTCGGTTCTATCTCTCCAACCTCTCCGAATTTGTTAGATTTCTCTTCTTTCCTACCCTCTTTTCTATCCTCAATTATCTAATTCTATCCCCCTAATTTTATTTTCCCATCAATCCCATTTCCCTATCGTTATCAATCCTATATCTTCGCTGTCTTGTATCACCCTACTACTGCTCCCATTTGCCTGAGCTACTACCAAAATATGTTCCTTTAATAGAAATCCAGCAATTCCACTTTATGTGGTCCGGACAATCTTCAGATCCTCTTCGCTAGCAGTGAGTGAATGTGAACGGTTAAAGACAACTTGTTGTCCAGCCATTACCTTTGGTTTGGATAGCCATCACAAGCTAGGAGCTCTGATTGTAAGTTTAAGGTGGACGGCTGTGGGTGCCGCAGAATTATGCAACTTTGAAATTGGACAGCTGTCACAATGCTCTGTTTCTCGTCAGCTTGATGTTAAAATAGCCTCGAGAAAGGGACATTTTTGCCAAGTTTCACTAAAATTGAAACTTCTTGCTCATTATAAAAGCTTATTGAGTGATGATAAGTGCTAACCCGCCCATCATTGTTTTAAAGCTCATTATGTCTCTCAACCAATTGGCCCATATTTGTGACCCACAACTCCCTATTTAGCATCCATGCCTCAGCATCGCAATGAAATAACTGGCTCAGCAAATTATTACACAAACAATAGAATCCTTCCATGTATGGACCACTCATAAGCAACACCTTTTTCCGAGATGTAAGAACTAATACACAAAAATATTTATCTAAACAATAAAAAATATTAATTAAATTGAGATCCAAAACAACAGATTAAAAAACAAGGCCAATTAACGTATGTAAGGTATTGACTATTTAGTATTTACGAGACTGTTAGGAAAAAATATATATGTACTGCACCTGCCAACATAAAATGTAAAAGTTACCTTCATCACCACCAACTTCTCCAGCAGACTGACCTGTTGATTGGGTTGAAGTTGACTCTTGGTCCTGAAAACAAATATCAAATTTACATTCAATAGAAAAATGAAAAATACATAACCTCCAAAATCAAAGCAAAAGTAGTTCCACATCGGCTATCCTATTTATTGAAGGTTAATGACTCAACATATACAGCCAGTAGCACCTTGTAAGTAAGGTATTCTGCATTCGTAGAAGATGGCAACAGTTTATCTTCTTCTATATTTGGTATAAATGATTTTATTTCTTCTTCTTTGTTGAACTCCTTACATCAACAAAAAAAATTAAAACTAATTGTCGAACACCGTTACCTTCTGCATCCGTTATCAGTCTAAGGAATACTCCCAACGCATATCCTTCTCAATGACAGAAAAATAATGTATTTTTTAAAGACGTTCTCTAGTGAGAGGCATTTATCACAAAAGATCACACCTGCGGAACAGTGTAGCTCCTCAAAGAAGAAAGCTGCAATATATAGACATATGACATAAGAAAACAACTGAAATAAAAGATGTAAATGACATACAACCAGGACAATTAAAATTAAGTTGTTTAAAATCTGCAGAAAAGACCTCTTCAATGAAGATGCAAATAATTAGCTGTTCAAAAAACAAACAAAGCAACACAAAAAGAAATAGCAATCAATTCAACAGTTTCATATGTTCTCTGCACCCTTCCAATCACTTCTAAAAAGTAAACAGTTGAAGGGTGCTCTTCTAACATCAAATGCCGGTTAAGTGCTTGTCTAGCTCCACAGCGCTACCAGTATCATCCCTGTACGCAAGCAACTAATATATCACAAAGAGTAAAAGACTGAAGCATAGAATCCATAAGTGTGCATGGAAGGTAAGGAACCATAGCCCCGACCTCAATTAGTAGGGAGAAGAAGGGTGATGATGATAATGATGAGTTAAAGACTGAAGCAAGGACCCAAAATGACATCCAAAGAATGGCCGTTATAAATATAATATAATGACCTTTACCATCCTAAAAGAAGCATGAGTATGTTGATAATTGCTCAAATAAATTAATCGTGTATTTGCTATTTGTTATGCTGAATAGGTGTATGCTATATAAGCCTGAGTCAGGGATATAATATTTATCTGGAGTCGGTTACTCCCATCAATAAGATGATAAGATTTAACTCTCATAGTCATAGCCAAAATCAACCGACACTACCCATACTCCAGCAAGTTAAGCCGCTATTAAAATGAAGCTAAAACTAAAAAAAAAGAAAAGAGAAAGAGAAGCCAGAAAGCATTCCAATCCACGGGGAACAGTAGTATGTCTTATTGGATCAAACAGAGTACTAACCGCCACTATGAATGCTTCAACAACACAAGATTTTAAGACAATCAAGCAGACAGTTAACTGAGAAAAATAAGAAACTAGGAAAAAAGCGCAATTAACTATCCATTTCCAAAAAGGAATAGATTTAAGAATCGGTGGCAACATACCGAGGTCTCTTACGCAATCATTCAATAAACAGATAACCACGAGGGCCGACGATGAACTATAGGAGCATATCAACCGAACTTAAACACCACTAAGCACAAGAACGCAACTTTCACGCAAGAAGACAGCAAAAAGCGTGAGAAAAAGCCAAAGAGCATGAACCCGCTACTCCAAATTACCGAAAAAGCCAAAGTCAGAAGGGACAGAAGGAAGACTAAAAAAGTAGTAAAGACACCTTCAGATATATCAGCAAGCATGACAGCTTCCAAACGAGATCTCGATCTTCACCTGCTCCATCGATCGAAACCCCCAACCTTCGGCCCGCTCCCCCTCCAAGTGCATCAAACAACAGCTTTCTTCAACAAAGAAAGAAAGAAAGAAAGAAAAAAGCGAAAAAAGTAGAGTCAGAAACCACAAAACGATCATCAAACAGAAGAGAAAATGAAGAAGAATAACAAGAACGACCTCTGGAGAAGAAAAATTCGGAGCTTTCCCCTCCCCCCGCTTTCTACTCCATCTCCATCACTGTCGTCGTCTTCTTCCTAGCAAGAAAATACGAAGGGATGGTAGGGAGATCATGGATTAGAGTTAGCCCTTGAAGCTTGGTTTTATTTCCAGGTTGCCGCCGACTGGCAGTGTCTAGTGTCGGGTGACGTGACAGCCTTGTCAAGTTGGCGCTATCATGGGATGTCGGAGTC
>JAVDBV010048585.1:0-11164 GCA_032619315.1 Piper longum | reverse complement strand
ATACCTACCAAGGAAGACATGGCGAATACTTTAAACAGCGGTTTGTTTTCCGAGAGGGGGAAGCCTTCAGCTTGTTAGAACCCGCCAGGGACGGTAGCGGCAGTGGCAAGAGCCACCGTCGCAATAAGTGTAGCAAGCACTAGGAAGCATTGGGGCACATTGTTGAGCCATTCTTGAGCTTCCTTGTCCAAATCCTCATGGGTTTCTCCGAAAATTTGCTGTGGTGTTTTACCCTCGTTGTTGGCTTTCAAAGCCGTGCGTGGAGGAATGGATTTCTTTGTACACTGAAATAAAAAATATATATATTAATTGTAATTAGCAAGCATAAGGACAAGAAAACAAAGCATTGACCATGACAAAATACGTCACTAATACGAAATAAATTTGAAGAAAATCTTTATCATGATACGTGGAGACTCTTAAACTCACTTCTTGTCTCATGCATTAACTTTTAATTAAGCAGGATAAATAAGTACTATATTTATCTGTTCAGACATATTATAATTTGACTTGATGTGCATTCCTATGACATAAGCCTGGTATAAATTATATTATCTAAATATGTTTCACTGCCGTGGGTAAAAGTACAATTTTTTCTTAGTAAATAATTGACCAACCCAATTATCTTCTATAATGGTGTTATTTAAATCCATCTAGTAGGGATGCTAATCGATGGAGTCGAGTCAAGCTCAATAAACTATGTTTAATCTCAACTTATATATTTCAACCTTGAATAGAGCTCAATAGGCTTCAAAACGATTCGAATTGGAGTTGAAGATGGGAAAGCTCGAGCATTACTTATATATAATTTTCTTCTATATTACTTGAGATAAAATTAATTATGAAAGTTTAAATATTCAATTTAAATTTAATTATGTGGAAAATAATTTATTAGGGATAAAAATTACTATATTATTATGTACAACATCATTATGATATAACTACATTTATATTATTTTTTTTATATTTTATATATATAACTATATAAAAATATGTAAACTATTATATCTAATATAAATTATCGAGCTTAAACTTGAGTCGAAGAGAATAGAGATATGCTCGTGCTAGTGTTTGTTTGATTTAAATCAAGCTTTGACTCTAATAAAATCGAGCGAAATATTGAGCAAATTCGAGTTTGATCAGGCTGTTAGGAGCCTACCATTTGGCACAGCCGCAGATGGTTGGGCTTCCATGCTTGTGAGCAAGGAGGAAGTAGGGTTGGGTAGAGTATGGAAGAACAGGAGAAGGGTGAAGAAATTAGAAGGGTG
This sequence comes from Piper longum, assembly GCA_032619315.1. NCBI lineage: Eukaryota > Viridiplantae > Streptophyta > Magnoliopsida > Piperales > Piperaceae > Piper > Piper longum. Next base: position 9,896 of record JAVDBV010048585.1, on the reverse strand, counting down.
TAGCGAGGAACGTCATTTATTAATGTTGCTAATCTTAGTTTACCTAGAAACACGTCAAAATTTAACAACATCCACAATCTTATTCACAGTACATTCACTGTGAAGTACTATTTCACTTGTTAATATGTTTAATGGTATAAATCTGATTCATGGTTTCACTGACCCTGTCAGTCCGACTCTGGAGTCAAATCATGCCGGACGCAATTTGATTCATAAAAACCAATGGGAAATGATAATGTAATCGGAGCGAAAAAAATATTCACAAATTTCTCACCGAAGAAGCGTCCTGCGATTGCCACATGCAAGGCGCCAGCCGCATCGGATCTCCTTCGGAGCAATTGGATCATTCTGTCCTCCTCCGGCGGCACTAAGGTGGACAAGTAAATGAAGATGTCGGTGAGGCCAGCTTTGGCAGCCAAGAAGCTGGCCGCCTCGCCCTCTTTATTTCGCAGCTCAAGGAACCGGCACGGGACATATTGGGTGCTCAAACGACAATGATCTAGCGAACCGTCATTTCCGTCAGTCCTTTCCGTCGAGCCACTTAGTAGATCCTTCTTCTTCAAGAGCAGCAACAACGATCTCATTCTCCTTGTATACCTGCTGAAATCTCTTTATAGGAGCCGTGGATGACTAGAATAATGGATGATGGATTGCTGAAGATGGAAGGATGGAAAATGGAAATTAAATTGAATGTCGAACTGAATTACGGTTACAAGCCAAAACAGAGTTTCCCCCTGTATCCATCTTCCCATGTTTTATATTTCAAATCCAGAATCGAATTTACCATTTTACCCCTTTCCCGCCTAATGCAATCTTAACTAACTAATCCCAACTAACTTTATTCGTATCAATACCCCCCTCCTAAAAGAAACCTTGTCTTCAAGGTTGAAAAACAGAAAATACAAAACAAAAGGTACATACCAATTACTATGCTAAAAAAACCCGAACAAAAACTTAAGCCAATTTATGCGTGGCTAACAAAGTGGATGGCAATTCAGCATGAACTCGAACATCGACAACCACTGTTGCTTTCAATTGAGAAATATGAAACACATCATGAATTTGACTTCCACTGGGAAGCCGTAGTCGATAAGAAACCTTCCCAATTTTCTCAATAACAAGAAAAGGACTATAGTACTTGGCTGTCAATTTGATAATGTGTGTAGAACGAGCTAAATGTTGCCTGTATTGTTGTAGCTTCAAATAGACTTTCTTCCCAATCTAAAATTCTTCATCTCTTCGTTGTAAATCATGGTGATGCTTCATTCTTAATTGTGCATTTTTTAAGTTCTCCCTCAACTCAAACAGTAGCTGATCCCTTATGCGCAAAGTATCATCAACCTCCTTCAGTTTAATAGTACCTGGGACATAAGATAAAAGTGTAGGTGGAGGCATGTTGTAAACTGCTTCAAAAGGTGTCATCTTAATAGCTGACTAGTAGCCTATATTGTAGCAAAACTCTGCCGATGATAACCATTTCGCCCATGAATTGTACTTCTCATTTGTGAAACACCTCAGATATTGTTCCAACACTCAATTGATAACTTCAATTTGTCCATCAGTTTGATGGTGGTATGCTGAACTATAATTGAAAGCCACTCCCTGAAGTCGAAACAATTCATTCCAAAAGGCACTTGTAAAAGTGTTATCTATGTCACAAACAATCAATGTGGGCATCCCATGTAACTTAAAGACATTATCGAAGAAAAGTTGAGCAATGGTAACTGCTGTAAATGGATGTGAAATAGCTAAGAAATGACTATATTTGGACAACCTGTCAACAACTACCAATATTGAATCTTTCCCCAAAGTCCGAGGAAGTCCTGTAATAAAGTTCATCGAAATGGTTGTCCAAATCTGTTGAGGTATGGGAAGAGGTTTGAGCAATCCAAAAGATAGCATGGTAGAGTATTTAAATCTTTGACATATATCACAGTTTCTGATAAAGGTCATCACATCTTGATGCAACCTGGGCCAATAAAACACAGCTCGTAAGGGTTTGACAATTTTAAGAACTCCCTCATGCGTGCCATTATGGAATTCTTTCAAAATGATAGGTATTAAACCACTATCAGCAACCAAATAAATTCTGTTCTTTAAAAAGAGAATTCCATCCTTATAAGACCACCTTGGAGAGAGTTTCCCTTCATGAAACTTCTGCAATAACTCTTGAAGTTGTCGATTAGTCTCATAGGAAGCTTTGATCTCTTGTAACCATTGTGGAACTAGCATTGAAATTGCAGCAAAAATCAACTAGTGGCTGTCTTCCCCCTAACCTATAAATTGTGGACAAGAAGGGCTATCAAATTGTCATGATAATCCATCAGCAACTTTGTTTTCTTTCCCTGGTTAGTACTCAATATGCAAGTCATACCCAATCAATTTAGTGAGCCATTTCTATTGTGCCACAGTGTGAACCTTTTATTCCCACAAGTACTTCAAACTAGCATGATCTGTTTTGACAATGAACTTGTGTCCCAATAAATAATGGCGACACATTTGAATGAATAGAATCAAAGCCAACATTTCCTTTTCATATATAGACATAAGACGATTTCTGCCATGAAGAATTTTGCTGAAATATGCTGTAGGTCTATTTTCTTGCATCAAGACAGCACCTAATCCCATGCCACTAGCATCACATTCGATCACAAAAGGTATTGAAAAATTAGGAAGGGATAAGAGTGGAGCATTTGTCAAAGCTGCCTTCAGATCAGTAAATGCTTTTTCAGCCATTGCATCCCAAACATAAGCATCCCGTTTCAACAGATCATTAAGTGGAGCAACTAAGCTAGCATAACCTTTGATGAACTTCAGGTAGTAACCTGCTAAGCCCAAAAAACCTTGAATCTATTTGATGGACTTCGGTATTGGACAATTAACCATTGCATATATCTTATCCAAATCCATATCCACTCCATTTGCTGAAATGACATGACCTAAGTACTTCACTTCCCTCATGCCAAAATTACATTTTTCCTTCCTAGCAAATAACTGTTGCTCTTGTAAAACACGCAAAGTAGTCTCTAGATGTTGCAAATGGTCAGTCCATGTTTTACTGTATACTAATATATCATCAAAGAAAACTAAGATAAAGTGTAGAAGGTACTTAGCAAAAATGGAGTTCATCAAAGCTTGAAATGTGGAAGGAGCATTGGTTAATCTAAATGGCATCACTCTAAACTCATAAATGCCCTGATGTGTTTGAAATGTTGTTTTGTGTATATCCTCCTCATGCATACAAATCTGATGATAGCCTGATCTCAAGTCTAACTTTGAAAAATAAGAAGCACCATGTAACTCATCCAGAAGCACATCAATATTAGGGATTGGAAAATTGTCCTTGATCGTGACTTTGTTCAATGCTCTATAATCAATACACATCCTTTAACTCCCATCTTTTTTCTTGACCAATAAAACAAGAGATGAATATGGACTGGTTGTGCTCCTTAACTTGCTTTTCAATCTCATTCTTTTGAAAATAAGGATAACGATATGGTTTAATAGCCACTAGTACTACTCCTTCCTTCAAAGGATTTCTATGATCATGAGTTCTCTTGGGAGGAAGTGTTGTAGGTCTTTGAAACACCTTACCAAATCTATCCAATAACACTTGCAATTGTTGCTGCTATGCATCCCCTAAAAAATTTTGAAGCTGAAAACATGGTCCTGATTCCTCCACTAGTTGAAAATGCATAAGAAACCCATACTTTTTATTCTTTACTATATTGGACATTTTCTTGTTGCTGCACAATTGAGACGGTGGTGTTGCTAATCCATGCAATGATGTTGGAACCCTATCTTTAGTAAAACACATGGTTAAAGACTCAAAGTTCCAGATAATTGATCTCAATGTCTTCAACCATTGGACACATAGGACAACATCGAACTCCTCTAATTTTAGTGCAAAAAATTCAAAAAGGATAGTATGCCCAGGAAGCTCCAAAGTTATATTATCACACTTCCCTGCAAACCCCATTTGCTGCCCTTTTGCAATTTCCACCTTCAATGTCAAGCTAGCCTGCACCTTAATCCCCATTTTTTTTAACAATCTTTTCATTAATGAAATTATGTGAGGTCCCCAAATCAATCAAAACAGACACCTGCTGGCCATCAATTCTGCCAAACATCCTCATCGTGTTCAATGTTGAAGTACATGTAAGGGCATTTAAAGAAATAGTTGGTAAGTCCTCTTTACTGTTAACATCATCCTCTTGCAAGCTATCATCTTCACTGCCTAATGAATCCTCCTCCTCCCATATGCTTTCAATCCAGAACAGCTGCTTACATCTATGTCCCAGAGTATATTTTTCATCGTACTTGAAACACAACGCCAACTCCTTCCTTTCATGTAGCTGCTTGACAGTCAATTTTTTAACAACTCCTACTTCCTTGACACCTAACGCACTCACTTTTGTAGAAGTTGCAGCTGCTAATTCTTGTCGAGGTTTAACACTTTGGGGATCCCCTAACCACGACCTGTTTTTCCAATTATATTGTGTCCTGCTGTCCATTAACACTTTAGGTTTAATATGCTTAGCCAGACCTTGCGCCTCCAAAAGTGAAAATGGCCTTTGTGACTTAACTTCCACTCTCAATTGCAGCTTCAGACCACAAGTAAAGCTACTGATCTTTTGTCTTTCAGTCATGTTACCAGCTTGTGCAAGAAGCCTGTTGTATTTTGTGATATAATCTCTAACAATTCCATCTTGTTTGAGTCTTGTTAGATCACCATAAAAATCTTCATAATCAATAGGTCCAAACTACATATTCATAGCATCCTTCAAGTCCTGCCATGACATTACTTCCTAGAGTTCTTCAATCATATCAAACCATATCTGAGCATCCTCTTCCAGATGATAACTAGCTAATCCAACCTGAAACCGAGGTCTCACCTAATGCAATTTGAAAAAATTTTCACATCTACTAAACCATGGCATTGGATCTGTAGTTCCATCATGCTTTGGAAAAGCCATTTTTGCAATTTTCAGGTAATCATCATCTTGATGATTCCTTGGAATTAGTCTTGATCCACCAGTTGATGATTCCCCCTCCAAACGGTCAATAATGTGCTGTGAATTCCTCCCACCCCGCCGAATATCAGCAAGAGTTTCAGATTGACGTGGATGAAGCATTCATCAATCAAGTTACATTCATTTCCAATCCTTCCTTCCACACTCGTCACATTAACAAGAGGATTCACCACACCTCTATTATGATAGCCACTTTTGATTTTGAAAAATTCATCGAATCTAGATGACAGTTCAGAAAGTGCAAATAGCAATTGAGATTGTACCTTCCGATGTTGCGCTTGCTCCTTTCAAATCTCAATCAACTCCTTCGCCATTGAAGCCAAGGATGCTGCTGCCGGTGCTCCCTCGACTTGCTCTGATACCAATTTGGTAGGTCCTTCTTCTTCAGGAGCAGCAACAGTGATCTCCTTCTACTTATCTACCTGCTGGAATCTCTTTACAGGAGCCGTGGATGACTATAATAATGGATGATGGATTGATGAAGACGGAAGGATGGAAAATGGAAATTGAATTGAATGTCAAACTAAATTACAGTTACAAGCCAAAACAGAGTTCTCCCCCCTGTATCCATCCTCTCCAAATCCCGAATCGAATTTACTATTTTACCCCTTTCCCGCCTAATACAATCCTAACTAACTAATCCCAACTAACTTTATTCGTATCACCACTCCACTTTGATGTCCACTAGATACTTCACTATCTCCACCAGGTAATCGCGAACTCGAAGGCCCATTAGCAACAAATTGCCAACGGAATCCCATTTGAGACAGGATCTCCTCACCCGAATCTTTTCCACTCAGTCTTCCAATTCCTTTCATTGTCGCAACCACATCAACCACTCAACCTCGTTGACAAATTTCTTAGCCGCCTCAGCCACCTCCATTATTATTAATCAATTGGTATCAGGATATGTAAAAATTAATATTGCAAGCCGTGAATTAAGAGGACAAACCGTAACCTCAATACCCATAATCACTTGCTGGATCTCCTCCATAGTTACGTGTTTAGTGTTAGCATGTATATGAATATGGACGTAAAGATGGCAAATATTTGTATGTGTAACTACACATTTGCTTACCTTTTTCATCACAATTGATGCAGTGAGACGCAAAGAAAGAAAAAGTAAAGACTTGTCATACATTCGTTGCTTGCAGCAATTGAAAGTATTCAACCCTGAGTTGCAAAGAATCGGCCGATTTAAATCGGATCGGAGGCAAAACAATATTCAAAAAAATATGAAAAAAATATCATAAAATATAATACAGATCATAACATCAAAATAAAATATTTTATAACCAATAACCTACCAATTTTGACCGATTCAAATGAACCAATTCTTGTCGAATTTTTTATGAATCGGTTTGATTCAATGACTCCCTTCTAATCTGATTTAATGTCCGATTCTACGTCAATGGGAGTGAATCAGGGGAAAGAAATATAGTCAGTGGCATTCTCCTAATTAAAAATTGATACGAGTCCAACTCGAGTAAAAAATACTAACTAATTCTAAATAAATAAATAAATAAACCGAAAAAATATGAAAAAATATCATAAAATATAATACACATAATAATATCAAAATGACATTAATACCTAACTTTTATATATTTATGTTATAAGTTGTCAAATTATTATATATGGCCGATTTGGACCGATTCAACTGAACCAATCTTTACCGATTTGATCCGATTTAGTGATTCTCTCAAAAACCAATTCCAATTCCGATTACGATTCCAATTTTTGCAACTGTGGTTCAACCCCCTTTTCTCAATATCTTGAAGCATGGGGCATTTCAAAAAGGCTTGCCTCATATGTTCTCGACCACCCATGATTCGGTCCCTTTGATGTGTGGTATGCTTTCTAACAATATAGTTGGCAAGCAGTTGGTATGCTGTTAATACTTAATAGTTGTTGGTACTGTGTCACGTACATAATCTACTTCAAAGAATAACTGACTCAGTCCCCTATGTGGAGAGAAGGGGTAGTTATCTAAGACTTAATTAGTTATTATTTTATATTTGTAGTTGTAACTTGATGTATATAAATTGTAGAACTATAATGCCCGGTATAGATTTGGATTTGGAGAAACTAGCCTCTCTCCCTTTTGTAAAGACCCAACTTACTAAATGATCCTAAGTCAATTATTTAAAACGGTTAACTCAAATTGAAGATTTATGGTTTATCTCTACTAATAATTTGGATCTTATCCCATTAGATATTTAATGTGGGAGTAATTTGAGAATATCACAATCTATCAAATTTAAAAAATTTCGTCATCGGAATTTCTTTCCAATCCAACTTATTATCTAATACCAATAGTATCAGAGCCAACCTGAGACCATATTAAATAATGAGTTGGATTGAACGTCGACTGGGCTGCTGCCCTCAGGCCAAGGGTAAGAATTCTGAGGTCGAAATTCATTTAGATGGGTGGATTATTAAATTAGCCTCACATCTAATGTTGTGGGTAAGATCCAATTTATTAATTAACTCATACAATGTAATTATAACATCTGTCATCAAATGATCTATTTGTGGAGTTAGGCTCTCGAGCTAGCCATAGAAAGAAACCAAATACAAGAGAATTTTAGATTAAAAAAAGTTTCCAAAATATGATCTATGAAAAAACGACTAAAACTCTTTTCACCATTATCACATAAACAAAAGATTTTCTTAAACAAGGACAGAGTCCTGTATACTCTATCTCACTTTGTAATAATGAACCAGATAGACTCTAATGCCAAATTACCAAAATGAATGGTTTGTTCTCTTCAAAAAAATTACTTTTTCCCATGGCAAGATGTGGAACATATTTAAGGCTGTTGTGCTCTATATATATTGTCGTGGGGAAAATATAGCCCATAAAATAATCTTAAAAACCGTAAAAAAATATCATTAAAGTATATAAACTTCACAACAATATAATTCATGGACTATAATGTTTTGGACATATGTATATTTGAAATATTATTCAACAATTTTTAGAATTATATTGTGGACATTATATTCCCTACAATAATGTAACCCAAGTCAACATTAAATATTTTTCACGATTTAGCATGGACAAAAATAATATTTTTTATAGTAATTTTAACTTTTAATAGATTTTATTATTTGACTAAAAAAGCTAATGACAAAATCTACTACATAATTATAATTAAGGCAAAGACGCAACTTAGAACTAAAAATCCAGAAAGTCATGTGTGCCCAAATATAATGCGTGTACCGAGCTGAGGCCGGTCGTATGTTATGAACCATGGGAGTCATGTGTGCCCAAATATATGATGATAAAAGACAACAAGAGAATGAGTTATCCGAATATATAAGAGAATGCCGTACTTTTTTATATATTTTAGTATTAGAGTGTAGAATTACTTTTAGGTCGAATAACATATTAGGACGTGTTATAAGGCAGTTTGGGTATGTTATTAGTTATAGAGGATGTCATTATGATGTTGTGACATGTATTATATTTTATGGGATTTTTTCATATTTGTTTAGATTTTTTTTAGGATTTATTATGTGCTAGTTATTATTTTTGACTCGTCGTATACAAGTCGGGCTTGCCAAGCCGGTACCAACTGTACCTTATACCACCACTATCCCGCCAATAATTGCTACCAGCGGCTATCGCTGGAAAACCACCGAAAAGCTGCAAGAAAACTATCGAAACCTGCCAGAAAACCATCAGAACCCTACCAAAAAACCGGATTCGCTGGACCTTTCGCCAAACTCATCTAGTCGAACCCGATAGAACTTTGGGCGCCTCCAAGTACCGAATTTGATCTCTGAGACGCGTGACAAAACCCTCGCCATCATCGATTGCAGACGATGAGAGTTATAATTACCTCATATTTAATTATTTAAAATTGATGATCATTAGCTTAACATGCTATGATTGATTAATTGTCATGATAAATGTCTAATTGTAAACGACGTGATGATTTGCATGATTTGATTAATAGTGAATGGATGTTAGTGATCTTACTAAGTAAATTAAATCTTACCCTATTAATTAACTACAAAGTAACTTAGAAAAATATAATAAAATTGATAGGAATAGGATGAGTTAGAATTATTTTTATACTGGTGATAGTTGATTGGTGATGGATGATGATTATTTTGTGTGTGTTATTTTCATATGAGTTTGATGCATCATTCAGTTAGCAAGCATTAGCTTTTTGTTTGATGTGTAGGTACGGAGTAGGAGCTTGCCTCCTAGGCGCGAGTACACGCATAAAGCTTATGCCTGGTCCGTTAGGACTCGCTTCTATTTTTATCTCTATACTCTATCGTGTTTTGTTTTTTTCTTGGTAAGCAGACGTGTCGAGTGGTGGATTTATTGTATCCCATTACATGCGGGCCATTTAGTTGCACGTTATTTCCAGATTAATAACCTCCGAGGATGAGATCCCTCGAGTTTGTTTTCAAAACTTAGATCCAACATGAATCGGATTCGGGATATTACACACCCCCCACCCCTTCCCTTCCAGCCCCATCTCCTCCAAACCCCTACACATTCCTTGATGATATCGACTTTCCATCATTTACATAATATGATTTATTTCATTTCGCCGCCATTGTTGCATATATGCTGGCGAAGAAGAAAGAGTAAGTAAAAGATTTGTTCATAGATCCTATGCTTGATACCTCCCAATATGTTTTAATTAGCCAGCACTTTTTCTTCTTTCTACCGCCCTCCTATTTATACCGTTTAATTGATAATTATATAGGTTTTTTATTGTTGCATCATTAATTATGGAAAATTCAAATACTAAGCTGGCTTATATATTGGGGTTTTTCATTGCCATGAATGTTAGCAAAGATGGTAACAAATATACAACTAAAAGGTTAACATTCCTT
>JAVDBV010048582.1:0-11146 GCA_032619315.1 Piper longum | reverse complement strand
CCCCCTTTTACCCCCATTTTATAATGAAATAAAATACAGCTAGGGTACGTGGAAGCACCTCTTCACCGTAATTCCTTTAACTGGGTAATTGGGTAGCCAAATATATTTCACTTAACTAGTTTAAATGGTTAAGTGGGGTGGTATACTTAACTCATTAAACGGGTCAATCATATTTAACCAGCTAATGACAATTATTTTAACTGAAAAAAAATAAATTTCACCACATTCGATCCCACCGCGTCGAACGTTATTATTATTATTATTATTATTATTATTATTATTATTATTATTATTATTATTATTATTATTTTCCGGGTCTTTACAATCTCCCCAACTTAGAATTATTTCGTCCCCCAAATATCATAGCATGAATAGAACATCCAATATTCAATACATCACCGATATTGATTCACGTTACAACAATTACAATGATTTTTAAGTTACAAATAGGCTAGTGTATTTCCTGGCCATTGCCTGTTCAGTCTCCCATGTAGCTTCTTCTGATCCCTGATTTCTCCACAATACCTTTACCAAAGGGATCTCCTTGTTACAGAGTGTATTAATTTCCCTTACCAAGATGCGAATCAGCTTTTCCTGTAAGTTAAATCCGATTGCAACTCTAAGTCTACAAAATTTATGATAATGTGATTCTCATCTCGTACATATTTTTTTAGCATTGACACATGAAAGACATTGTGTACACCATCAAGGCTTGGTGGTAATGTTAATCTATTTGCACAACTTCCGATTCGATCCAGAATTGGAAATGGTCCTATGAATCTTGGCTTCAACTTCCTTAATGTTCTAAATCTGATCATTCCCTTTTTAGGTGAGGTCTTAAGGTAGACGAACTCCCCAACTTGGAGTGTCAGCATAATTTTTTTGCCGATCGTGAGCTGCCTTAAGCCTTTGCTAGATGGGTTGCACTTTTTCAGCTGCTTCTCTCACCATCTCTAGCCCGACTATAACTGCCTCGGTAGACTACAACCAACACGATGGAGATCTGCAGGGCCTACCGTATAAGGCTTCAAAGGGTGCCATCCCGATACTGGCCTGATAAGAGTTATTGTAGGTGAATTCAGCTAAGGCTAAGTGCTTCTCCCAAATTAGTAAACAAATTGGTAAAGTAGAATGACAACCAGGTAAATATGGGGGAACTTGATGCGACCGAGTTAAAATAAAAGGTAACTACTAAACATTAAGTAGGGGACATATTAATAATTAAATTATCAACTAGTTGATGGGGATTTGGATTGGGATAATTAATAATTAATTATCATTAGACTTGCTGAAAATTTAATAAGTAATGAAGTCTAACATGAACTAATTACATCATTTAAAATTGATAGGATATTAGTCATGTAGTTGCATGTAGGTTCATGCAAATAAAATTATACTAATGTCTAATTTTATGCTCTCATTCAGATTAGGGTTAGCGGATCACAGTCGGACAAAATCATAAGTCAGTTACGTATAATAGGTAGAACGTCATACTTTGCTTGGTAGCCTAGGTCGGCCTGAACCCAGATTCAACCACCATGCACCAAGTGCAACCGGGGTCAAAGAATTAACTCAATCCGACACAGAGCCGTATTATGTGCCTAAATTGTGTAATGCATCGAATTGTTTTGGAGTAGTGATAGCCGCCCCATAAAACGTCTATGGCCAGGGTGAGCGAGGCACAACGATTCCTCCATCACACTAGAGTGCAGTGATAGCCTCCCCATAAAAAGACTACGACTGGGGTGTGCGAGGCACTGGCACTGGAATTGGTCGTGGGCGCTTCCCCACAAACACGGCGTAGCAATCACCAGAGTGCAATGATAGCCTCCCCACAAAAACGCTATGGCCGGGGTGTGCAAGGCACTGGCACTGGAGTGCAGTGATAGCCTCCCTATGAAAAGGCTATGGCCATGGTGTGCGAAGCACTAGCATTAGAATAGGTAGTGAGAGGTTCCCCACAAACAGGGTGTAATAATCACCTGAGTGCAGTGATAGCCTCCCCACAAAAAGGCTATGGCAGAGGTGTATGAGGCACTGGCACTGGAGATGGTAGTGGTAGCCTCCCCAAAAAAAGGCTACAGCCGGGGTGTGTGGATCACTGCGGATACCTCCTTCGCATTGTTTTGGAGTATAGCAGTATCGCTCCACCACATATTAAAATGAACATAGGGAACTAGTGGAATGTACTTGACTTGTTTTATCTATTATACTACTTAGTGTTGTAATCACTGACGCGAAATTGCCTCCGTAGGTGTGCAGATACGAAGTTAGGTATGGGAAGGCCATTGACAACCAGAGCATGGATCAATATAAATATAGGGACTCCCTTTTAATTTTTATTAAGAAATAAGTGTGGCTACTGGGAAACGGTCCGAGACAGTGGGAACCAATTTTTATACATCGTTGTTTAATTGTTACAATTTAGCAACTTGGTAATTTTTTTAAGTAACACCTGGCCATATGGGCGCAATTAAATAATTGAAAAAATAGCTGGTCGTTACAATTAAGAACATGATAATTCAAACAATCTGATTGAACAAAAGAATAAGATGTTGAAATGAATTCAATTAAACCACGTTAAGTTCCATTATTCTTTCAAACGAAATAAAGAATTGCTCCATAATAAAAATAGAAAACATTATAAAGAAGAAACTAGTTTTCATTATGAATGGAAAAGAATTACAAAAATTAGAACTACTTCTATTACTAAACTCCTAAGCCGAGAGTTGAGTATCCCAAACGACAAATGACCACCCCTTTATATAGATGAAGATGAAATACCTAGGAAATACAAAAATTTGAAGAGGGAATCCACAACTCGATGTGGATTAATTGATTATGATGTCCGTGAAGTTTCCAACTCCCCCACAACAGTGCCAAAGCAATATATAGCCATCTACATGAAACTTTGTCGACGCCATAAATTGTAACCATCAATGGGTGGGGTCCAATGCTCTAATGAATAAATCCTATTCTTAATTTGTTTCATCTTTTAAAACTCGAAAATTAAGCATAGCTCATAAAATATTAATTAACTAGAATATAACGAGAAATATCACCTAATTAATAATGTTTATACCTGGGAAATACAAAATCATATTAAAAACCTTGGTAAATATTGTATATTTTAAACACTTGACACATCCCCAATGTAAAACCCTTGTTTTTGCATAGCATTTTACCCGATATTAGTTTTGTCTAGTTCGGATAGCCTTTAGTCAATTTGAGGGAAATCGATCCAAAACAATTTTAAGAATATGAGTATGAGGCTTAGATGGACATATGAGCATGTTATGGAGGTTGATTATGCCCAACATGCAGATGATAAGATCATGAGTTACCAGTGTCTACTGAAGTATACAAATTTGTTTGTATGTGTTAGACAGGATTTTAGGCCTAGAAGCCGTTACAGTGCTTAGTATCAGTTGGGATTCTTTTTTGGGTATCTCATTGCATGCTTCACACGGATTTTGGACCATCGGATTGTGACCATGTGGGCCGAGCTTGATTGAGTTCAGGGTTTGAGGCTAATTTAGCCGTCTTCCCTCGATTCCCGCCTATAGAGTCAATTTCAAAACTCAACTCAGTTTTGACATTTGACAATCTTGATCCGAGCTTTCCATCCATATATATATTGCGTATACACATAGGTTGACCCCACTAGGCCATTGAGTTGTCTGACACTAAGATCGTACCATGTGGCAAGATCTGAGCCGTCCACTCATCGTTTATCTTCACCCATTGATTTCGAGAGTTTCATGATTTTGAGATTTTCTACCTTTACACCGCCACTACTTCGACTCGCCACCGGTGAATCTCCGCCTTAGCCCCCAGGCATCAGTTGGTATAACAGTGACCACCTCGCAGTCGGCTATTAGTTTGTACCCATGACCGCCACCCTTTCGGGCTGTTTTCGGAGACGGCGAGCCACCATTGGCTGATCCGACAATTCTCACAGCATCGCCTCATCTAGATCTACATTTTGAGACCATCCATGACCACAGCCATTGCCGCGATTGTCGCCAACGACGTCGCTGCACCCGACGGCGATCCACCCCTTTCCTGGCCTTTTTTCGGCCAGTCGACAGTCGGACTCTACCGATCGTCACCACCAGCACTTCTATCATTCTCCCCTCTTTTGATCGCGAATGATGGCGCCACCAAACACGCCACCGTCGGCATTCTTCGGGGACAGTTAGCACCGCCCACCATTCACCCGGTTGCTCGTGATCGCGTCTGCCTAGTGGCAACCGCGATTGCGTCCTCTACCCACGACCGTGTTCGCTGACCGTGACCACATCTGTTGATTGCGACCGCATCCACTTACAGGATGTTCAAGTCCGCCGGTCCACATCAGGTCTGCCCAGCCAACCCAACCCATTTTACAGCCCAGGTTGGCTCAGGCCATTCGGTTTAGTCTAGTTCAACTTGGTTTGGTCTGGTTCAACCCGTTTTCAGCTGTTTCTCGACCATTTTCAGTATTTCAAAACCCTTAAATTAGTTTATATGCATATTCACATTATTTCACATATTTTAATGTTATAAGTGTTTTTATTTATTTATTTATTTATTCATTTATGTATTATTATTTATTTATCTATATTTATATGTTTATCGTATATGATATATGTTTACATGATTATTTATTATCGTTAATATTATATTTAATTATTATTGTCATTCTTTTTATGTTTACTAAATTTATTTATTTATTTATTTATTTACTTGTTTGTTGTGTGTATATTATTATTTATTTGTATTTAACTACGTATTCTATGATGATGACTATGATATTATTATTATTCATGTTTAATTAAAATTAAATAATTACATATTTATTTATTTATTTATTTATTTCTAAAATGATTATGTACTTATTTATTTAATTGTTTATATGATTACCAGTACGAGTATATATGATATTACTCGTATTTAGTCATTTACGAATAAAGTATACGATATTTTTATTTTATAATTAGAGTATTGATCATTTTTATGTATTTATTATCTATCTATTTATTCATGATTGTATGTAAATATTTACTTATTATTTGATATTAGTTATTCTTTGTATTATGTCTTAATTTACATGTCGTATGTTTAATTGTACGTTTATTTAGTATCGTCTTATTTATTAGGATGTATTGATGATGTGAACAAACACTACGAGCATGAATCATATAGAGACATTAGTATTTTACTTAGTATACTTAGCAAGTGGGTTCCAATGTAGGTTTCAGAGTCCGAGCTCGCCGTAGATGTATAGATATACTTGGAGCTTGGACCACAGGTCTGTAGGACTCCCTTTCTCTACTTGACTCCTTGCGTGTAAGATTTAATTGTGTTTTAAACATAGGGCAACATCGGTAGTGTTTTATTAGATCCCTTTGATGTCGGGCCATTTAGTCGTGTTTTTACACTTGTTTAATAAAACTACAAGGATGAGATCCCTGGTTGATTTTCAAACTTCAGCTCCAGAAATTTATTATACAAGCCTCATCCCTAAGCCTAATATATAAGTACGCCCAATTTTACGGATTTTACGAATAAGAGAATGAGTGGTATGGAGATATGTATGGACCGCACTAGTACTTCTTCAAACCATGAGGTAGTGTGGTGTATGATTGTATTGCGTAATGAAGCGAATTTTCGGAATATGTGGCACTAACTTAACTATTCCTTTAGCCGCTTAATTACGGTGGCGGGTGATATGGAAGATGTGAGGGCGTAAGCGTTGTATGAATGTATGAATATGATTATGAGCCTGCATGCAAGCCGGCAATTGCTTAAGTATGTTTGTTACTGCCCAGTGTGAGGCATTTTTGAAGTTTCGTAAGTTTTTGTGGGTAATGGAATACCCATTCGCCAGTTTCTATTAGTTATTTTTCGGACCAGTAGCATTCGTTACGGACGGTTTTCATATAATATATGTAGGTCTTGCAAATCGTGTATTGACTTAGGCGGAAGGACAGATAAATGCTATACACACTTGAGCTTAGTGCATTTATTTCTTTTCTGGCTTTTGCTTATATTCGATGTGTTTTGACGTATATATGATATTGTCTTCCATTCTCATGACAACAAGAAGGTTGTTTCGATCTTGTTGATCGATCAAGTCGTACAGACCGATAGCTTTAAACATGACTCGACTCGATCGTAACATTTATGATCTAGTTCTTAGGTGAACCGAAATCGGGGTGTTACAAATTGGTATCAGAGCCATGTCTTGGTCTATTGAGATGGAAGACTTTTATTTTGAGCCAAGTGTATGAAGCTGTCCTAAGCCAAGTCGACTGATATTTTCTTTGGTTTATTTCTTACGATTTAAGATGGTGTGGTCAGTACGAGTTGAGCTTGCACGGCTTAGGTGTTTGCCATTATAGAGGACTTATGAGATGGATATGATGAGATCATGGTTGAGTAGACACTAGCAAAGATCTCACTAAATGTCATCATAAGCTCAGAGACATGCCTTTCCTTTTAGCATGCCAAAATTTTGAATGACGTTAGAGTGTTCACATGCTCAGTTATCTGAGGTTGAGTTGGATTGTGACTAGGAGTACCTGAAACTTTGGTGACAACATTGTAGCATTTGCCTGCCTTTCACATGTTACCACATCAGCCCTTCCTTGTGACATGGTGTACATTGCAAGACAGGGTAATAAGAGATAAGATAATTAGGGTGTTTGGAGTATGGAGATACTCATGTTATTACGTGACACTTGAGAAAAGACCATTGAGTGACTTATACAAATTCATTAGGTATAGTTGAGGTCTACTTTGGAGAACTTGGACCTTAAGACAAATTCCTATAGATGAAGGATGTGGTTATGACAATGGAACCAATGAGGTACTTGGAGCACAAATGAGAGTTTGGACAGACGACTTGAGAAGGACCACTTCAAGGAGATAGCAATGGATGAGGATGAGTTGCGAGGTGGATCTATAGTCCCGGGGATACTTTATCGTCTCCCCCTCTTCAACTAGCGTATGTCTATTCTAAGAGTATTGTTGGTCACTCTTCAATCGACAGTCAGGAAAACACCAAGAATGAGCAAGATTATATTTTACTATGGATTTAGATGGTTTTCTAGATTTCACTCAATCTGCCAAGGGTAGATTAGTGATGGTTATTGAGAATCACTTACTGTTTCAGATTGCAGGAGATAGTATAGGCTCATTATTGGATCACCATTGTATGTGTTACCACTATGATCGAGACCCCTCTTGATCAGATACGCATGGTTGGATAACATGAACTGAGTTGATGGCAACTACCTCTGGGGAAATAGACACTCAGAGACAAATATGTCAGAGACAGTAATGAGTACATGACATACATGATCAGACCTGGCTTAAGCACCTGGATTGTACACATGGTTGGATAGGCTAAGTAGAGTTGATAGGAACTATTTCTGATGAGACAGACACATGGAGATGAACATGCCAGAGACAGTAATGGGTTCATGACGTACATGATCAAGATCTGACTTCAGTACCTTGATATCACAACCGCCATCCGAGTTGCACAACCACCTTTTGTGTAGCACAACCACAGTCTGAGTAGGACAACCGCCGTCCAATTTTCACAACTACTGTCTGAGTGGAACAGATGTCATCTGTAATGAACTACCGCCTACCGAATGCACACCACTACCATCTATGATACAAAACCACCATCTGGATATTGCACTATCGCCGACTGTGTGAGTAGTTGTATTGGAAGTAAGGGCCAAGTAGTTACCTCACCCTAAAGGAGGGCAACCACTTGAAGATGTTCTTAGCTTTGCATAGAGAGCACACACCACAACACTCAGAGCAGAGTTGATTCATAGATTGAAGACATTATATAGCTATGATAACATTAGCAGGGAAGAGGAAAGTTAAGTGCACGGAGATAATTTTGAAGCGATGATATAGGATTGACTTCACTAGCCATCTTGCATACCATCGCCTTGACTTGGCATCCGTGGGTTAGATAGGTATTGCAAGATAGTGTTAGTTATGGTCTTACAGGAATCATCAGACACTATTAGTGTGTCTTTTAAGGTTGTACATGAATAGAGTTCGACAACAGTGCAGTGTGACCTCCAAATGAGATGGCTACACTGGTCAGATTGTTCAGTTAGCGTGACAACGTACGTATGGGCTATACCTAGGGTATACAGGTTAGATGATTAGCAGAGAGTGTTAGTGAGTCTTCTATAGATTTATATGGATAGAGTACGATAACAAGACAGTATGACATCTAGATAAGATGACCATAGTGGTCAGATTGTTCAGTAAGCGTCATAGCATACATATGACCCACAACCAAAGTCCACAGATTAGATGATTAGCAAATGATTAGATATACAGCTTAACTCATTTAGAGTTTGGCCTAGCCAGAGAGAGATATTTGACTCGTATTAGAATTTTGGCATAGATGATGGGTTTAGTGAGGGAGTGTCCATTAGGGAGACAATGTTTTCCTTGTGCTTCGCCAACACGATTAGGTCCTTACCTTGAGACATAAAATTGAGCCTTTGCCCTGAGTATAGGAGGTACCTTCGTGGTACTATTTAGGACTTACAGTACACGTAGCCAATGACAGACCCGTGCAGAGGAGACAACTTCACCGAAGCTTGGGAGCGTCACATGCAGAGACTTTAGTTTGACCGGATCATGTTGACCGGGTAGAGGGACACTATTGTATGCTCATCTCGACTCATAGCTTTGCTTGAGAGTCTACCACAATGGTAGTAGTCATGTGAGTCAAGATTAGTGCTACAAATTAGTACAGGACAATAGGTCACACACCAATGAAGAGCGGATGAGACATAGGTCAAACCTCATTATGAGTCCCTATAGACTCGAGGAGAGATAGGGGTTCTTTGGGTCATTTGAACCCCAACCATTTAGAAGTGCATGATAAGTACGGTGTCAAGAAACACATGCCTACTATTAGTTAATCAAACTAGAGCCACTTAGGAGCCGTCTCTTAGACTCGTCAATGATTAGCTGTACCATAGGCTGGCCAACTATGGCAGAGTCCAATCATGATAATCTTTGAGACATGTCCCTAGACCTACCTATATTTTTGAGTCACCAATATCTTATATAGAGTTTCATTACCCCAAGATGACTCAGACAGATATCCTTATGTCACCATAGATAGAGACGTAATGTCAGATTATGTGAGGATGAGGCACCTCCCAGTTAGAGTCCTAGAACACTATGACTAATTTTCTATGAGAGATTCAACTTCTTTCCATGTGACCAGAGATGTCAGATGGAGCCGAGCCTCTACCCGAGTATGCTTGCACTCACCCTTGTAGATATATCAGTCTACTATTTGTTTTCCAAATGGTTCAGATGAGCAGACACTGACCAGTGCACGTGCCACAGACCAGATGCAGACTCCACAGGTCTATGCAGAGTATGTTTTCATACTCCTTGAAACACGCAATACATGTGCAGGTGTTCTCGCCTACATTCAATCACTGAGAGCCCTCTTCAACAGTTAGTGGTCATATAGATAGTTATGAGAGCTATAACACGCAGTAGAGTCATAGCAGCTTTCCTTATTCCATTATGGAATAGAGTGAGATATTTGACTTAGAACTTAGTTAGCTAAGACCTAGTTTAGTTCCTCTTATAGGGACACCTAAGTTTTGACTTAGACTGGCGACAGTGAGCCATATAGTTCATTAGCATATACCTATACTTAGGACTAGAGTCCACCCTATGCTAGCAGGACTCACAGTGCTTCCGAGTATAGCTGTAGGATCTAGAGCATAGTGCTTTGAGTGTACACCTAGTTGGTCTATCGCATTAATGAGGATCGGGGAGATATGGGTAGATGTTAGGTCATATGCATTGCACTAATATAGTTTTTCCTTATGTAGTTCTTAGGGATGAGCTTAGATTTTTCACACAGATGTCATTGCATTTCAGTCCCCATAGTATGTAGTGACCCTGGGAGTTAGTCTAGTAAGATGACTCGAGCATGCAGGGTCAGTCTAGGGAGATGATTTGAGCATGCATGGTTAGTCTAATGAGACGATTTGAAGCATCTATAGTTAGTTCGGATAATGATTCTAGCATATATGGCATGTTTTGTCAGATGATTTGAGCACGTTGTCACGCGACCACACTTGGCCTAGCGATGACAGCATAGTTCATGGATGAGCTGTCATGAATATGCACCTAGTGGAAACACTCACTCCATGGATGAGGTGCCGTAGAGACTGTGGATGAGCTGCCACGGGCGTGCACGAGGCACGTAGGAGCGAAAGAGCAACTTGGCCTTGAGCGGCGAGTTGTGGTCATTGCTTGGAGAGCGTGACTAACCTTACACGAGTATTGGAACATACTCGGAAGTGTGGGACGATGGAGGTCGGCTGCTACAAATATACCATGATGGTATAGCAAGGTCTCTTTGGTTCGGGCATGGTGGGAGAGCATGCCGAACTTACCAAACTTGGAGAAGTGTTGGTAAATGTTGAGTAAGTAGACTTGTATTGGACTGTGAAGACGATAGTTGAAGGCTTCGGCAACTTTCGGTGAAGTTTTAGGGAAATCGCTTGCAACGAGTACTTGACTTGCCTGAGAAACTAGCCTGCACGTTGCTGGCAAGGTACCCGACCGTTATCTAAAAGGTAAACGGAAAAATTCCTTGATGGAGAATGTAAGGACCCGCCATTTATAACACAATATTGTGGGCCTAGATGGACAGGTGTTACTTAGTTAACGATCACATTGCTAAAGTTGAAATGACTAAACAGCAATATAAATTTTGTTTTTCCCACAGTCTAGGACCGTTTCCCAGTAGCCACACTTATTTCTCAAAATAAAATAAAGGACTCTTCATATTTATCTTGCTCCATGCTCACGTTGTCAATAGCTTCTCCACCTAATGTCTTATCTGCACACCTGTAGAGGCAATTCTGCGTTAGTAATAAAAATACTAAGTTGTATAATAAATAAAACAAACCGAGCATATTCCACTAGTTCCTTATGTTCATTTTAATATGCGGCGGAGCGATACCGCTATACTCCAAAACAATGCGGAGGAGGCATCCTCTGTGATCCGCACACCCCAACCGTAGCCTTTTTGTGGGGAGGCTATCAACTACACTCCAGTACCAGTGCCTCGCGTACC
>JAVDBV010048581.1:0-15163 GCA_032619315.1 Piper longum | reverse complement strand
ATGGAGCAAAAATTTCAAGAAAACATTGATTTATTTAAGTTTTAACTAAAAGCTAAACCCTAATAATGCCCAAAAAAAGAGGGCAACACCAAAGATCATGAACATGGTTATTGGACAAAAGAAAGTACATTTAGAATTAAGAAGGGGCTTACAACACCCACTTACTTTTTTTAATAAAGAACACTTTCAAAAGTAGGAAGGAGCTAATGAGACCAAAGAGATTTTGCACCTAAAACGTGTCAAATTAAACTACATAATTGACTATGCTTGTGCCTCGAGAAGTCAACAGAAGGTGAAAATTTCTGTAGGCTAACTATGAGCAGTCC
The DNA here is from genome assembly GCA_032619315.1 of Piper longum. NCBI lineage: Eukaryota > Viridiplantae > Streptophyta > Magnoliopsida > Piperales > Piperaceae > Piper > Piper longum. The sequence goes on along the minus strand of JAVDBV010048581.1, from coordinate 14,837 downwards.
GTCGTTTGCTATAGGTGCAAACATCACAGTGTAAGGTGGTAAGAGTTAGTATGCAAAAGTATTTATGGGGTTTGTTAAACTCATTGGAAGGCAACGTCAATCCAGAAGTGCAAGACTACAAACTTTCCATTATCTTAACCAACGTGATTGTACACATATAAAAAAGGCATAAAGAAAGAAAAGGAAATAATGAAGATTCAAACTTGTCATATGTAGAACATAATGATTGGCAATTACAAATGAACATATCAGCCCCTTCACGTACACTCAAATCTCATTTTAATGTGTGGTAATTAGTAAGCTCATCGGATTATGAGGGTAGAACCAAAAACCATGACCATTGTTATCGAGACCAGGGCAACACCTGTGACAAACTTAATTCTCCCAATGGGATTATTCGTTGGGAAAACCTCCAGATGGAAAATCGGACTGTCTTGAAGGAGTACCACACTGAACATAAAAAAGATCAACATGAACACAAGGGATGCCCCCAAGAGAAGCTTATCGCACAAGTTTTTTTATGGTAATTATCCGAATTATTGAAAACGGGAACAGTCCACGCCACAGAGGTACCAGCTGCAAATATCCCAATCTTCGATCCAAACTTCACTTTTGCTGCAAGTTCTCCATTTGTAGGATCTCCTTCACCATCAGGATTGTTTGCACTCGTAAGTGGGATGTTCTTTCCCATAGAAAATAAAAGCATTTATTAGGAGATCAATGAGCATTTGATATTACAGATTTAAGCAAATCAATTTAATTTGGTGCATTATACCTCTACATCAATGTGTTGATCTGAGCCTACACGTACCATCACGCGGTCACCATTACCTTCAATTGGTGTGTCTGGTTCATGAATTTCCGCCTAATAGGAAAAAGAAGATAATAAATTCCCATGAGGCCTAATGGAAGGTCACATAATGTGATTGACATAAATCAGAATCTAAGACTCAATTGAGGAACATCGATCAAGGCACCGAATTAGAAGCTTCTTGTTGCCCATTCGGTTGAGCATGTGATTCTCGGTTGAAGGTCATTATATACGGTACAATCCAAAAATTAGAAAAGCAAAATCCCAAACCAGTCACCCAGCCCCTCTCTCCTTTCCCCTCCCACTTCACCGCCCCTCTTTCCCCTAGCATTCCTATAATTGGGGGGTATAAATAGGGGCGGAGATGTGGATCATGGTGGACAAAGGCAAGAACGATGTGCTTTAGCTATAAGTAATTTTTTTAATGTCACTTCCGACATTTTTCGTTTACTTTGACGTAGGAATCGATATATTTTTCTCAATGTCAACCTTTTCCCCGCACTTAATTGCAATCTGTCAATCTCAATCTATTTTAACTCAACTAGCTTTGTCACTGAAAATAAACTGGCCCCATGGTTGCCCACCTACGCTCCAGACAAGTTGAGAAGCATTCACAGGCATTAAAAAATAATGGACATGCATCATGCCAACAAGAAATTAATCTCTTGTTCTGATCATTAATAATTAAATATTTTATTAAATGAATCTCCTTAGTGATACCTTAATTAACACTTTTTAATGCACCCTCAATATATCTTTGATATAATGGAATTTTCCTTCTATGTGTTTGTCCTTAAAGTGACATTAAAAAATTTCCCTTATAGCAATAACCTAATAATGCATCTCTCCATATGAAAAATCATTAATAAACTTTTTTATGAATATTCTCAGATAAACAACCTACTCAATAGTCAAAATGAGTTGTAATTTAGCTACCATTATTTTTCTTGTCTCATTTTGCATGCTGACCGAGTTGATTTTCGATAATTTCCCAGGATCATACATGCACATGCATGTATTCTGTAGAGTAGTTTATAGTGTGTTTTAGGGTGTTGCGTTGTTAAGAGCCGGATTTCGAGATTGCCGTTAGACTAACACTAGGAGCATGGATTATCATCACATCTCTAGGATTTCGTTTCTAATTTGTCATTCACTCTTTATGTAGTTTTGGTTTATATTGTATGACGAATTAAGTTGTAATTTTATCGTAACCCATAATTCAAGTCATCTGATGGTCATGATTTCCATATTTAATTAATCTCAAAGATGAAATTTGTTGAATTATTTTTTAAAATGTAAAAAATTTACTGCAAGTTACTCTTTTTTAAGGCCTACTTACATTTCAGACTCATTATATTTATGTCTTTTATGGTTTTTCTGTGATGGGATAAATGTGCATTAGTGCACGTGTATGTGTGTATATCTATATATATGGTAAAGCTTAACCTAAGTTTTACCTCAGATTAAGTTCCTGACCTGCTTTATTTTCTAACTGCTGGATTAAATCTAATGGTCATTGAATATTTGAAACAATTTTGCCCTCGTACCAAGTGCCCATTTTCCTTTTTCCCCGCTTGTTCATCACCCTCCCCCATCTGGTCGTCTTCCCTCCCAAGGACAACGACAACAATGATCTATCCTCTACTATAATAAAACCATTAAAAAATAATTCAGTGCATCCACACACGTGAAGTGCAAAAGAACCTATAATTGAGTTAAACCTAAAGTTGGTGGAAGTATAAAACCAATAACTTGGGGGCTAAATTAGGATCCATGTTATTATAAATACAAAATTTTAGATGGTTGGATGTCCTTTTTGACACCAACCACCCTCCTTTGACCAAGCTTAGAATTGGCGGAGTTAAAGAGAAAGCACAAATTGGGCCTAGGGTTGCTCCTAGGGTTGATCAGATTGGGCCAAATCTAATTAAAATTTGGGTGGAATTAATTTTTAAATCGGTTTTGTGTAAATTACTAAAATACTCTTATTTTTATATTATATAAATTAATTTTGTATGGGAAAAATAAGAATTTAAAGTTAATAATAATAAAAATACCCTTTGCCCTCCTTCCGCCGCCCTTTCACTCCGGCAGGGCGGGGTTGGAGGGGGGAAGCAGGGCCGGTAGGGGGAGTGGGGCTGGCAGGGGGAGGCAGAGCCGGCGATGGGATGGATCGGGGCCGATGAGGGGAGTCTCGGCGGGGTGGGGCAGTTCGGGCGACCGGCAATGGGAAAGATCAAGGCCGACGAGGGGAGTCTTGTCGTGGTGGGGCTGGCAAGGGGGAGTCTGGGCAAGGCTAGCCGGTGGCGGGATAACGGGGGTAAATTGATAAATAACGAAAATAATATTTTTGTAATTAAAAATTTACTCAATTCCTGCTCGAGTAAAAAATAATAATTAATTAAAATAATTAAAAAAAATCCCAAAAAATATCATAAAATATAATACACACAATAATATTAAAATGACATCAATATCTAATTTTTATATATTTATATTTTAATCAATTTACACCGATTTAATGGGACCAATTCCTGTCCAATTTATACCGATTCCGATTCCAATTCCGACTCCTTAGAAAACCCATTCCAATTCCTATTTCAATTTTTGCAACCATGGTTGCTCCCACAAAGAAGAATGCTGGAATACTCGAGTTTACAAAAATATTTTTAAATAAGAATCTTAGGTTAAAAGAAATTTTCCATGGCATTGATGGTTTCTCTTTTGTGGTTATCAAGCTGGGACACATTTCCAGGGCTCTAAATTGCAATGCTAACAAACTAGTGAAACCAAACCTAGAAAGTTGTTCACTTCAGACATTTACCACAGATGGCATCTAACTCTACTGAAAATGAACACTACAGATTATTGACTTAAAAACAATAACAAGGAGAACGCCATTGTTTTAAATTTTGTTGAAACAGGTGCAAAACTAATGCATTCCGAAACACTTGGCTCAAGAAATAGAAGCAAACAGCTGCTTACCTCTGAATATACCAATCTGTTTTTCTGTAATTTTGATAATAACAAAAAACTGAAAAACATTGGAAGAAGTTGTCATATGGCAAGGGCCTTGTAAGTCTAGACACAATAGAATGTACAGGATTATCATAGGTAGAAGACCATCATTAAGGAAACAGACAGCCACCATAGAAGTGAAATCGGGTTAGAGAAGCTGAAGAACAGCAAAATAAATCAAACAAAAAGTATACAGACAAAAGTTGAAACATAAAATTATGAAGTCAAATATATGCAAATGGAAAAGATGTAAAATATCAAGAACAACAGTAACAAGGTTATGCTGAACAAAATCTTTACCGGTTGAACGGTTTTCATACATTAAAAATTAATTTTGAATCTCATTTGCCTAATTACAAGGAGTCCGTGCAGAGTTAATTTTGTCTGATCATCCGATAATCAATCCATGAACATCGACAAGAAGATAAAGTCTTCACCACAAACACCCAGTTGAATACGATTCTGGTGGCTGAACAATTTTAGTAACACCGCAGTCTCTATGCAACACCCCTACTGTTGTCACAAAGTCTCCTTTTTTGATGTACCTATGAAGCAGATTCTTTGAGATAAACAGCAATAAATAAGGCTGATTCCAAGTACAATGTAGGAGGAATGTTATCCTTCTTCCAGTCTCATCATGCTAGCCTCTCCTACAATGTGTCTCACCCCAAGCCATCTTTTGAGATAACATGATAACTCAGGTGCTTTTGCTGCATGCTTTCACAAGTGTGTTTTCTGTTACGATGGGAATCACCTTGGCATCATTATCTGCTTTCACTAAGGCTCTCATCCCAGACATTGCATCAGCTATGAAGAAATCTGTACTGATTTTCTGATAGAAAATTGATATGAGAGGTAATATCATACCTAAGAGGAAGTGCATTTGAATCGTTGAATATATAAATATTGCATTGGCCAACATGATGTGAATTCCCCTAAGATAACATCATAGTAGCTTTCTTTTTCGGAGTAAAATAGTTGTAGAGGTTAAGTGAACTGGAGTTATCTATCATGCAACTATAAATCGAAACTTAGAACAGAAAGTAGAAGAACAAATTGCAAAATATCTAGAAGTAGTATTTATGGCTAGCTAATATAATAAGACCATTAAAAAAATACTTAAGTGCATCCACACACGGGAAGTGTATAAGAACCTATAGTTGAGGTAAACCTAAAGTTAGTGGAAGTATAAAACTAATACCTTGGGGACACGGATCCTAAACTAGAATCCATGTGATTACAAATACAAAATTTTGGATGGCCGGATGCCCTTTCTGACACCAGCCACCCTCCTTTATTGAGGCTTAGCTTTGACAGAGATAAAGTGAAAGCACAAAACTGATAATGATAAACAAATATTGTTGCTCCCGCAAAGAAGAATGCTGGAATACATGAGTTTACAAAAATATGCTTAATTAAGAATCTTAGATTAAAAAAACATTTCCATGGCATTGATGATTTCTCTTTTGTGGTTTATCTAGCGGGGACACATTTACGTTTTGAACTTCAGGCGATGGGCTCTAAATTGCAATGCTAACAAACTAGTGAAACCAAACCTAGAAAGTTGTTCACTTCAGACATTTACCACAGATGGCATCTAACTCAACTTAAAATGAACACTACAGATTATTGACTTAAAAACAATAACAAGGAGAACGCCATTGTTTTAAATTTTGTTGAAACAGGTGCAAAACTAATGCATTCCGAAACACTTGCTCAAGAAATATAAGCAAATTGCTGCTTGCCTCTGAATATACCAATCTGTTTTTTTGTAATTTTGATAATAAAAGACTGACCGGTGATCCAGATCCTCTGCATTCATACAACTGTGTTGAGGTATAAATGCACATAGGCACCTACTCGTAAGAAGATTCCAATGATGTACTCCCACATAAAGCAAACTAAACTGAACAAAAAACAGAAGATAGATATGGTTATTAACTTTAAAACAGTCACTCATGTATCTAATTGATAATGTAACTAACACCAACACCATGTCAGTTTCAAGAAAAATAACACTGAGGTCGTGTCAGTTTCAAGCAATTATACCTGAGGTCGTGTCATTTTCGAAGGATTTAAACTTGCCAGTTTAATAAAAAGTGTCAACTGCGGAGAGACTATTTTAGTAAATGTAATAATGAACATAAAAAATATTAGCTAACATACATTCAAATACATTACATCTTTCATACTTCAATGATGAGACACTTCTTTCTAAGCTAACAAAAAAACACTGTTTAGTAATCAACTCATAAACCATTAATCAACAAGGCTGGCAATAGAGATTCACTAAATAGCTTTTATCTGTCTTCCTGACAAATAATGAGAAACATTTCAGCTAAAAATCATTCTTTAACGATAGCGTTTACCTTCAAACTTTTTAAAACAGAAATCCAACGTACCTACTCTTGTAAACGAAATGGATCCACATTTCCAACACCATGCACATTGCTCTCAAGTTAGATAAAATTAAAAAACCCCTAATTCCACCAGAAAAAAAACTAAAGATGAGCTAAAAACTCATTATTCTTCAAATCACTTGCATTAAAGTCGGAAGGAACTAGCAACACCTATTTCCTGTTTCCATCAACGGCAGTTCTCAGTGTAACAAAAACTCCAAACAACCACAAAAAGATTAAAACTTTAACAACTTCCAGTACTGCAAAACTCACGCCGGGGACTTTGACTTTGCAAAAATTTATACGAAACCATAAGAACTTTGAAACAGGTATGGCTGGACCTGGCCGAAGGTCGCCACGTCCGGCTGCGGCATAAATTTCTTATTTTTTAAAAGATGCGGATGGAGTTCGCTGCTGTCGACGAGGTTCATGACTATCACCCACTCAGAGATCCGGCTATGCTTAAAAAAAAAAAAAAAAAAAAGGTGGCGTGAGGCCAGGATCCGGCCACGGTTAGCCTAGCCGGGCCGCAGCCAACGTGGTGGCCAGGCCTAACTGGCCGTTGTTGGAACCGGCCGCCTACCAAGGAGGATGAATGGTGTTTTATTTATTTATTTATTTTTATTAAATGTAAATTATCTTTATGACAAGACGATCGAAATTAAAATTGAGAGTAAAGAATTCTCTCTCACTTTGGCTAAGATAAATTTTTCTGAGGCAAAGGCAGGAATTCTATTCTGTCGTATGTTAATATTTAATATGATCTTCCAATTACAATGATGATTCATATCTATTTTTTTAAAAAAAAATATAAACTACTTCTCTTTAAAAGATAATGCGATTACATGGCCATGCCCGCCAAATTTAGCCACCAAGTGGCTAAATATAGTTGGCCAATGTTAAATTTGGCCATACGGTCTTGTAGATATTGTGACCAAATTTGGTAGCCACCAGCTAGGTCCAGTTACTATTGACCGGACTAGTTCATTCCTCAACCAAATTTAGCCGGGGGAGGGCTAGGTTCAACCAACAGTAGCCAGATGTGGGAGCACATTTTTAAAAAAAAAATTACTTTGGCGGCTCGACCGGGCCACCACATCTAACCTCTACACTAATTTTTTTTAAGGCACAGGCAGACCTGGCGAGAAGCAGCTAGATCTAACTAAGGGATTATTCTTTTTTCAAGGCTTAGTCAGATCTAACCGCTCCTTAAAAAAAATAATTGGGCCACGACCGACTAGACTTGGCCTAGGCAAAGTAGTGTCAAAGATGGCGACCAAATTTGGCTAGGCAGTCGTAGTCAAAACTTGGCCGCTAGCAAAGATGATGGGTAGAAGGTAAATCTGGGATGTCTTTATGATCAGACGACTTAGGTTAGAACTTGAGGCAAGAACATGCTCTTGTCATGGGCTCAGGGAAACTCTTCCTATATATATATAAACTATATATTTAATTCAAACTTTTTTTAGTGAGTTTTGTAAAATAATATTTATATATATTTAAAGAATGGTGCTCAAGAGTTTTTTATCTTTTTTTAATACTATTATGACTTATTCTTTAAATTTTAAAAAGATGAACAAGTTAATAAATATTTTAAAATTAATTTTTATTATAATTACATTGATAATTATCCTTATTGTTTATTATTTAATTTCTCTGTGTAATTGTTGACTTGTGAGATCTATTTAAGTGTTGAAAATAAAGTGCATAGCTCATGTAAGCTATATGAGTTGTAGCTCACATATACATGGCTCTTAACCCTTTTGTGTTTTACCTTAAAAAAAGACATTTTTTGTGTTTTTTCATGTGTAATAAATTATAGTTTAATAAATATTAAAATAAAATCAAATGTTTTTTGATAAGTGTTAATTAATGTAAATTTACACAACCATGTGTGAATGTTTGGTTCCATTCTATTGTATCTTGAGCTTTTTGTACAAATGTTTAATCGTCTAAATTTTGCAACAAATAATCTTTGTAGACGGTTTATATACAACTAGAGTGACTAGTATAATCCAAGGAGAACTGAAAATTGAATAGATACCGAATAGAATTATCAATTTCGATTCCAATATTTTTTATTTAAATTTTTGGTAATCGAAAATTATTCTTATAGGTATTAATTTTGGGGAAGGCTAGCCCCACACGTTCATAAAACAGTTCAGTGAGTTGATAAAAGTGTTTCATTCGGACGGTGGAGGAGAGTTTGTTTCCAATAAATTCAAAAATCATCTTTCAACACAAGGAATTCTTCAACAATTCTCTTACCCTCATACACCACAGGAGACTGGAATAATAGAAAGGTGACATAGATCAATTGTTGATGGTGTTGAAGCAGCTGATCGAGGAGGTCAAGGTTTACCTGATGTTGTTGACTCAATAGTCAATGAAAAGAGAATCCCTATCTTCGTTAATCAACAGGAGATTGGGGTTGAGAATTCACAATTACAGGCCAGTGAAGTTAATCTATAGAGAAGAACACTCACAAAATGTTAAGAAGGTCTAAGATGGGATCAGCCAACCAAATCGAAAGTATGGATTAAGGACTGAAGTTGCAAATACCATTGAACCTAAATCAATCAAAGCAGACTTGTCTCATTTGGGTTGGCTTAAAGCTGTGCGAGAAACGCTATCGGCACGAGAGGCAAACAATACATGGGAAATTGTTCCAAAAGAACGTAACATGAATGTGATAAGACTCAAATGTGTATATAAAGTAAAATATCATGCAGACAACACCAGTGAAAGGTTGAAGGCTCAACTAGTAGCCAAAGGATACAATCAATAGGAGGGTGTCGATTTTTCTGAATCCTTTTCTCATGTTGTGAAGCCAACAACAATCAGGTTAGTCTTATCATTGGCAACCATTAGACAATGAAAATTGCACTAAATCGATGTTAAGAATGTGTTTTTAAATGGTATCCTTCAGGAAACTGTGTATATCAGTCAATCTTCTGGCTTCAAACGTAAACAATATCCTCATCGTGTTTGCAGGTTGAACAAAACCCTAAATGGATTCAAACAAGCTCCTCGTCGTGCTTGGTATATTAGGTTCAGCCGTTTCCTTATAAAGATAGGTTTTACTTCAAGTCTTGCTGAACCATCCTTGTTCACTATGCATACTAATTCTGATTCAATTATTATTCTGCTATACATAGACGATATGTTGACTATAGGAAATTCGACAACCTTGATGGATTTGTTTCTTGTTGAGCTTAAAGACGAATTTGCCATGAAAGACCTTGGTGATGTTCACTATTTTATGGGAATACAGAATACAAAGCCAAAGGAGGGATTGTTTTTTTGTCAATCCAGATTTGCTGATCAGATTCTAAAGAAAGCTCAACTGCTGGATTGCAAGTCTTTTTCCACTCCAATGATTCTAAGACAGCAGCCTCAAGATCATTCTCCTCTATTTGCCGATCCTACACATTATAAAGTCATTGTTGGTGTTCTACAATACTTGAATTTTACTAGGTAATGTGTGTCAATACATTCATTCACCAACAGAGTTTCATTATTCCTTGGTAAAGAGGATCTTGAGATATAACAAAGGAACAATGGATCTTAGACAACATCTGCTGCAGGACTCTTCTACAAATCTAATAGCGTTCTCGGATTCGGACTGGAAATGGTGTCAAGACACAAGAAGATCTACAACTGGTTACTGCATTTATCGGGGGTGGAAACTGCATATCATGGAGTGCAAAGAAGCAAACAATAGTATCCAGATCATCCACTGAAGCTGAATATAGAGCTATGGCTTCAACTGCAGCAAAGGTGTCATGGATTACTTACTTGCTTTGTGATTTACATGTTCCCTTACCAGCACTTCCCAATTTATATTGTGATAACATAAGTGCTCTTCACATGTCAGTGAATCCGGTGCTTCATATCAGGTCAAAAAGCACATTACCATTGATTATAATCACATTCGAGAATAGGTAGCATTGAAGCTCTTAGAAACAAGGTCTATACCCTCTAAATCACAGATTGCTTATATCTTTACAAGGGCATTACCTTTACAAGCTTTTTTTCAGCTATCAACCAAGCTTGGCCTTTGTACAAGGCTCAGCTTGCGGGACGGTATTGAAGGTAGAATGTGAAGATGGTAAAGCTAGAACTCTTATTATATCCTGCTAGATCATCTGTTTTGTCACTTAGTGTGAGTAAAATGTAAATTCTGTTTTCAACTATTATCATTCTTATAAGTGGGTGCATTCGTATGAGAACAGAGCAATAAATATCTTCAACCAATGAAAGATTAGTGAGGATTGCTCTCCAAAACTCTCACACACCCAACCCTGGAGAATTTTCATCCGTTTGATTTGTCTCGTGTAAGGTCTCCATCATCCAAAATCCTTTTTAACCGTCTACACCTATTCTTTTTGGGTGATAAGTAGTTATGCTAAATGGTAAAAACAACTTCAAATCCAAGCCTTTGGACGAAAATTTGGATGGTGTAAATTGGCATGCATTGGGGGTGCACCTGATCTGCCGCCTCATGAGCCAAATTAGCTGGGTTTGCTTTGATTCGTAGAGTAGAGTAATTGTAATTAATCAGGCAAGTCGTGTTGGTTTTTGATGCTCGTCTCAGTCTTATATATATTAAGGTGAAGTATATTTTATTTTCAAGCAATAATTTTTTTTACTAATTAATAAACATAAACTTTAACAAATTAGGTATCAACCTTTTGAGAGTGAAAAAACGTTAATTTTAGATAATCAATCTTATTTTAAACACTTTATATAGTAAATATTGATGATTTAAATCTAAACGGCTATTGATCCGTATCAACACTTGGTGCAATATTACTAGAGGAGAGTTCCCAAGAGTGACATTCATGGCGTCCATGCAGGAGATCAGACCGAGAGGGAGCAAGTCCTCCCATGCATGGAGCTCAAACGCAAAGTCTTGTGGCCCTTTCTCCCAACCGGGCCAGGTGGTAGGCCCACTCTGACCTCGCCTTTGTCGCCGCTCTCCTCCTCCTCCCTATGCCTAGCTACTCTCTCTCTCTCTCACTCAAAAGAAAATGATGATATAATGATGAAGTTGATATCAGAGGGCAGCCATGGCAGCTCTGATATAAGAGCGACTTCAACTTTGAAGCCTCTCTCCAAGTTTTCACAGACGTTGGGGGAAGCTTCTCTTTTGAGGGGAATGTTGTCTGGCTCGAGGCTCATGTATTATATGTATCTCTTGCACCTCTCTTCTTCTTCTTCCTAAAGCTTGTTATTGTGCAATTGTTTTCTTTTTCTGTTTTGTTTTGTTTGATGATGGTAGATTTAGAAGGTGAGGTTGTCTTGTGATTATATTAAGAGATCTCGGACCAGGCTTCATTCCCCCCAATTGTGGCTTCCCTGTCTGCTAGATCTGATGCAGTTTCTTCCATCAGGTGTTCTCTTCATTTCTTATCATTCTTCTTTTTTTTCCGTCAGATTTTTCCTTTGATTTTAGACAAAAGATCGGTTGATTTTGAGGTTTTTTGAAATGGGTATTCCTTGTTTTGGTTTTGTCTTTGCTCTTTTATTAGTTCGATCTCAACTTGTAAGAAGCAAAACGCAATATGTTGAATGTTTTTGGAATGTCTTGCGAGATGATTCGTGTAACAATCGAGTATAAACGATTTGTTTTGCTTTCTTTCTCTTAAGAAAAGAGTGAAACAAGATTGTTGTCCATATGACTGTGTATTTTAGATCATTGCTTCTTTCTTATGCAAACGATTGAAAAACCATTTATGTCATGTGCATCTATGAGAAAACACAGCTTTCTGCTTTGTTGGTCATCTTAGATCGGGTTTTTTCAATCGACCTTTTTTGGTTCCATGGTTTTATCTCAAGACTCTTCTTTGTTTACTTGATTCCTATTTTTTTTACAAGATGACATGCAATTTTTCATGCATCAAAACTCTGCTAACGTTTGTGATAGCTAAATATTTTGTTCAGCATTGACAAGTTTGTGATAGCTTTATACTTCTTTTTAGTTCAAAAAATCAGTGCAAGTTCACCTTTTTCTTAGTGTGTGCATCTTTTTTGAATGAATAAAAAAATAAGTACCATTTTCTTGTCATTGTAATTTGACAACATCATCATTTCATCTGCCTTTATACTTGTAATCATGTTCCTTCATGCTTAATGACTGGAATAAAATCTATCAGCATCTTCTATTTCAACTTTTGTAAAGATCTTACCTTTTCATTCTTGCACATAAATGGCTAATCCTACTTCTGTTTTCTGCAGCATTTGATTGATTTTAATCATAGCAATTGTATGTTTGTCCCCTCTTCCCTTACACTTAGTAAAGAGAGCTAATTAAAGGCAAGGACGGTAAAGTACTTCATATGCTTTTCTTATACTAAGAGATAAAAAAAAAAACCAAATTAAGGTAAAACATGGTTCCAAAAGATAAAAATTTAAGGTGAAACATGATGCTGTTCTCTGGAGTTGGAACTTGGAACATCAAATGCTCCCCACCTTTTTTCCTCCTAAGTCAGATCTTCCTCCTGCCAAAAGTGATCTGCAGAGAACAAAGTCCACGATAAGAAACTTTCTTCTACCTCGAAATGTGAAGATCTGAATTGGGTTTTGCCTTTTCCAGCTCTAGTTCCACATCTGTCGTTCTTTTCCATTGCATCTTCACTACTAAAACAATCCCTTCTCCTAATTCCAATTGCTCTCCTTCCTTTCCTTCTTCATGTTAACAATTTCCATTTCCTTGCAACCAAAATTCACTACGAAAGAGGTTTTCATCTTTATGGCTGCTTTTTATCACTGTGCACTGACATTGAATTGTCACCTGCAAGACTCGGACTACTAGGCAAAGGTGAATAGACTATAAGGAAATATAATGCATATAGCTAGGCCTTGCTTTGGTCTCTCTAGGCTTTCTCTTGATAAAGAGTTGCGGCCATGGCTGAGCTGCAAAGCTTCCAACGTCAGCACACACACATCCATGGAAACCTGGCTTACCATGTCTTACAGTAATTGCTCTCTCTCTCTCTCTCTTTAGCTCCACTGCGCTTCTTTTGCAGTCATTGCTTCCTACCCAACGTGTAAAATCAAAATGATCTTCTCTTTAAAAATCTTTTTACAAAAATACCCAGTTTGGAATCTGGGAAACAATGTTAGTTTGACCTAAAATAATGGATAACCATAATACAGTGATGATCAGAGAGTAAGAGCTGCTACTCCTTTTCTCTTGGTGCACGGGGATTATTATTATTAAAGAAATGTTATCACAATCGAATAATGTTGTATATTGTTTTGTTTAGTGCAGTGGTAGCAACCAGTTTCATAGTAAATGTTGGGACCTGTAGCTGATTGAAGTTTTTGGCATTGGAAAGCTGGCCTCTTTTGGGTTTTTGGAAATGTGGGTTCTTTTCTTGACTTTGTTTTCATGGGAGTAGTGACTTTAGAAAGTAAGACCTGGTCACATTGCTGGTCACATTGGGTCACCTTTCTTCGTCTTCCTTTTTTAAAATTTTCCAAAGCATTGGTTACCGGTCCTGCTGTTTGATATGGCTATCTTGTACGCTTGTACATGGAGGAATTCAATGAAGCCACATGTGTGCACAGTCCAAGATGTCAGGCCCCCTACTAAGCGGGTGCCTTTGGATGCTTACTACTGGAACATAGCCCTGTGTTGGTGACTGGGGAGGAACATTTTCTCATATATTCCATTGTTTCGTATAATCATAGGATCATATTTCATGTTGTAAATTATACGGTGAGAGTTTGTATGCATGCTTTCACCTCTAACTCGATCAATACTTTAACAGAAAAAACACATTATCATACATAACAACAGCTATTTGTTTGATGCAAAGTTTCGGAACTCTTGATGATTTTGAGGTCGGTTTATGTAATGCAGCTTAGAAATATGATAGCACTTAGGATTGTTCGAATCAAATACAAATACCCTAAAAACCATAAAATTTATATCATTTCAACAAAGCTAGAAAAAAGGTTGAATTTTACATATTTGATATGTAGTTTTTATATATGATACATGCATTAGTTCAATGTGCAAATTAATTTATTTGCATATGTTTGTGTCCAAGATATTAACTTGTCATGAGACAGACCAAGGGAATAAGATGGCGTGAATATGTTTCTACATAGTTTGTTTTTAGTACTTAATTTCTCGTCTTAAACATTTAATATGATCTTTATTTCGTTTAAAAAACAATATCATAATTATTATTTTATGCGTGCAAAATGTTGAAATTATAGTTATAATACAACAATAACATCTACCAACTGTATTTATATAATGTTTGTATTGCCTCTGACAAATAACATCTACCCACTGTATATACTTCTTGACAAATTTTATACATGAGTTAGAGAAAGGTGGTTGATAGATGACATTTAACTTATTGTATAAAAAAGAAGTCATAATACAAAAAATTTATTGAATTAGTCACATCACATTTTGTTGGTAATCTTTGATTTCTACAACATTAACTGACATTTAGAAAGTTTTTTTTTTTCTGTAGCAAATGGGCTGGGCATCTTGTGGACCCGGCCAACTTGTAGTCATGGGCGGCTTTTGTACCTGTTATCAAATGGGACAGGGTCGACCCATATACAACCTGTGAGCCGGGCTG
>JAVDBV010048579.1:0-14497 GCA_032619315.1 Piper longum | reverse complement strand
GGCCTTCGGCTCAAGGCCAGGAGTAATATGGAGGACGTAGAGGGCTGAGATGAACAAGAATGATATTTAATGCAAGACGCGAGAATGAGATTTGATGCAAAACACAATAGATGAGATGTCTAAGAAAAGAGAATGAGATGGATAGGGGACGCTGCCGCTCAAGGGCGACAGCTCCCGTTAGTGCCCTTGTGAGAGTTCTTGAGGAAGTATATTATGGTTTTCATTCAACAGGAGGGTTAGCTCTCCTGTGCCAGTTTGATATTAGTTATTTTCCGGACCGGTAATACTTGTTACTGACGTGTTTTCGTACTATATGTAGGTGATGAGTGTGAGATGGATGCGCCAGTTTGGACAGAGGAGCAGCGAGGTCTCTTACACACGCATATGGTTAATGATTAAATGTTTAATGTTGTGTTTATAATTTTATTATATTGAAATTGATGTGAGAAAATGCAAAGAGATACGCTGTGATTGAATGTTGACGTGATACAATGTGAATTATGAAGAGAATGTGCAGGTGGGCTGAGACCCGAGTTTGAGAATAAGTACGCAGTAAATTATATGCTATGAATGAAATTATTAGTATAGATATATATGCTTATAAATATATTATTTGGACAGGGTGGCCCCCTAATTGCACTTTTAGGGGAGGCTCTGTCCGATTTTATTCAGAATTTTGTTTTGATTTTATTGCGACTGTGTTTGTATGTGAATTAATTTTCATGTCATTCATATAGTGACATGTTAGGACTTTTGTGCATTCATCCATGCATATAGAAAATTGTATCTTCATCTTAAGATGCTGAGAGTAGATCCGGGTCAGCTTAACCAAATCTAGTAGATTATCGAACGGTTCGGTCGCCGGTAGCATGTCCGGGTCGGTTCACGGGTGAGCCGAATCGGGGTGTTACACTCTATCTCCCCTTATTGAAATTTCTAGCATATCTCCTCTACTATCGGGTGAACCTCCAAAGGCTACGAACAACACTCCACGAACCAAGCTTTGACACCACTTATTGGGATTTCAACAAGCAAAATTTCTAAACTCCATGTTGTGTGTTTTGACAAGCAAAGTAATAAAGTACAAAAGATAGATGAACCACAAATTTAACTTAGAACCTCCAAAATACGAAAATAAACCATAAATCACCTACTATAATTAAATAATAGGTACACACATCTTCATCAAGAGTACATAACAAGCTTTTGGCATATAACATGATCTTCACCAAACAATGATGAAGTACAATGAATAAGAAAATTGGGAATGTTTGTCATCTTTTTTATCATCTGGCAATGTTCTTTGTTAAAGGGAATCAACAATTTTCACCTGAGATATACATCTAATTGGGAACAACCACAATCTCCTACTAGACATGACAATCTAATTGGAAAACTCACAATCTCTACTACCGTGAATCGGAAATACCCACAATCTCCAATTAAAGGCGACACTGGAATTAGGAATGTCCTATATCTTCAACAAAAGAAGACACTTTAATTGGGAATACTCAATACTTTTGTGAGGAGAAGCTCTCTCTCTCTCTCTTCTAAGAGAGAAAAAAATAGCCTCACTGCAAAATGTCACAGCGAAGAACTCAATAACACACTCGAATCAATTGTACTATATTTACCTCACAATGCAACTACATTTATATAGAGAAAGTCATATTTTTATATATGACCAACCTCTTAGATACGAAGAGCCAACACCAAATGCTCCTCCATAAGCATTAGAACTCTCATCAATGAATCTCATCTTTGCTTTCCACAATCATTCTCAAATTCTTCGTACCTCTTATAGTAAATCCATGTTTTTACTACTCTCCATGTAGTTGCACGCTTTGTCACATTCATCGTATGATGTAGGACTCTAATAATTTGGAGGAAAAATTGAGTCAATACCATCTAGCCTTACTTGTTACTCTCTTTGTTGTGTACCATTAGGTGATGTAGGTGAGCAATATGAACTTAAAATATCTTTATGGTCTTCAACATCTTCATTGGTAGATTGTGTTTCATCTCTCATTTCTTCTTCCACTTTCAAATATGGTCTCTTCAAATGAGCTTCACTATCACATACTTTCCATATCTCATTCTCATTAAAGATTACATCTCTTGAAATTATCAACTTATTAGTTTTGAGATTCAATAGCCTATAACTTTTGAATTCTTTACAATATCTAATAAAAAGATATTTCTTACCTTTTTCATCGAATTTACTTCTCTTTTGTAGTAGAATATGATCATATACAATGCATCTAAAAACTTTTAAGGTACTCACTTCAGGTTCTATCTTGTACCGCGCTTCAAATGGAGCCTTGTTTTCAACCACTTTAGTATGACATCTATTGTGAATGTAGACCACAATATATACCAATTCTACCTAAAATTAATATGACACGTTCTTACGTGCCAACATACATCTAGTAATTTCAACAATCATTTCTTTTCTTCTTTATACTACACAATTTTGTTGAGGTGCGTAGCTCATAATCAGCTCTCTTCTTATGTCATTAGACTTACAAAAGTTTCAAAACTCTTTTGAAATGAATCATCCACCTCTATCGGTCCTCAAAGCTTTCAAATAGAATCCACTTTATTTTTTAACAATGCTTTAAACTCAACAAAATTGAAAAATGCTTGTGATTTTTCATACATGAAATAAACTCACATCAATCTTACATCATCATCAACAAGTAAGAAGAAATATATTACATTTTTAATTGTTGGAGTATTTGTTGGACAACATAAATCGACATGCATTAGCTCAAGTGGGCTCTCGTCTTCCATGAAGACTCTGAAAATGATAACCTGTGTTAATTTTCATACACAAATCTTTCACAAAGTTTAAGGTCTTGATCAATTGATGGCAAACCAAGTACAATATTTTATGCTTTAACAATTAAGACTTCTAAAATATAAATGACCATACCTTAAGTGTCATAAAAGAGACATATCACCACAAGTAGTCTTCAAACTATATTTCTCAGTAGAAAGCATTCTCAATTGAAAATTTTTGCTACTATTCATCTCCACTTTGGTAAATACTTGGTTATTACCTTTGTCAAGAATTTTACATTCTTTGTTGTAAAAAATCATCATGTATCTTTTTTGTAGTAATTGTCCAACACATAATAAATTTATAGGCAAATTGGGTATATAATGCATATTATTATGATTGAACTTGATGGTTCCTTATATGCTTTGCATCGAAATCACACCTTTGCCAATAATGTCTATTATTTTGTTATTTCCAAACTTCACACTAAATGAGAAATTATCATCAAATTTTATAAAACTCTTTTTGTTTCTAGTCATGTGATTGCTACATCCACTATCCATATGCCAAACATCATTATTTTACTCTTGAGTAAACATGCAAGAATAAAATACATGACCTCCTTTATAATCATTGTCAACATAGTTAGCTTTCTTCTCATCTTTCTCAAGATAGTAATCATCATCTCTTCCTTCATACTCACAATCATTGGGATTATGAGTATGGTGTGGACATCTCTCATATCAATGTTAGCAATCCTGGTTGACATTATTAGTCATCTTACAAGATAACATTCTCTTCTCTCATTTTAATTTTGGTCTCTTCCATAGCCTTGTCCTCTAAAATTATTGTAATTTTTTCGTCCACCTTTATAATTTCTTCCATTTTCATTGTAGTTACCTTTATTTTGGCTTCCATCTCTTCCATTGTGGACCTTGTTTGAAGCTTTACCCCTCTCATATCTCCTTGTATTTTTCATATTTACCTTTAATTTAAAAGGTAACTATAGGCTTGGTATAGGCATTATCCTATTCATCATTTGCTCATTCACTTTAAGAGAGCTCATCAATTCACTAATAAACAATTTAGATAAATCTTTTGACTCATTAATAATTATAACAACATGTTCAAAATTAGATGAATGCTTCTCAACACTTTTCAAAAACTTTCTTATCCGTAATATCATTATCATATTCTCTAATTTTATTCACAATGATAATAACTCTAAAAGACAAATTTTTTCCATATTCACCTTCCTATATATATATATATATATATATATATATATATATTACAAAATCAACCCATAAATTTTAAAGTTTTACCAAAATTACATTGTTATTACCTTTGAATTCATTTCTCAAGATCTCCCAAGTATTCATAGATTTTGTTACTTTTATAATTCTTTCAAAAATAGTTTTACTTACTCCTTATTGAATGAGGAAGAGGGCTTTTGCATCTATTTTCTTGTTCTCATTGTACTCTTTCTTCTTATGTTTACTCCATGTGGTGAAAACTTCATTGCTTTGGAGCTCTTCATATCAATCTTCTATCATCTCCCACAAATCTTATGACATGAAAAATGGGTCTTTATTTGTATACTTCAATAATCATAATTCTTCTCATCTCCATCAAATATTTTAAAAGAATTTTCTGTATCTCATTTTAAGCCATGATTTTCCTTTCTCTAGGTTTTTGAGAAAATAAGAATTTTTCTTTATTATAAACTATTCGATATATATCTATTATATACTATAGCATGATAATTTTTTTTACTCTCATCGTGTTTCGACCTTTTCGTAGCATATGCTTAATCCCCATACCTCTCTAACTTTCTAATTAATCTCTTCACTTCTCCAACTCTCTAACTTGCCTTCTAATAATCCCTCTAATTAATCCTCTCACCTCTCTAACTCTCAAACTCACCTCTTAATAATTCATTATATCTCTAACTTTCAAACCAACCTCCTAATTGCCCAAACCTCTTCACTTTCATCTCCCACTTGCTCAAATTCTTCGATTTAGCCAATATTTACTTTAAAATTGTTTAAAATAAGTATTTATAACTAATTATATATTAATATTTAATATTTAATATTTAATTTTAAAATTTATTCATATAAATTTTATTTTTGATAATTTCAAATTGATTTCAATGAGAAAGATATTTTTAAATATATTTGAAAAATATTCTTAAAATTGAATATTTACTAATATTTGCATTTCAATTTACTTTATATTTATTCATATATTATTTATTAAATTAAAATATATTGTAATTTTAAAATAATAAAAAATTAATGTACAAATTTAATTAATTACATAAAATTTAGGTATAATTTTAGCGAATAAAAGTTGAGGGTTCACGTAGGAGTGTGAATCTTTTTTGTGAAAAATAATTTATATTGGTCTTTAATGTAAATATTAGCTTTGATCTTATTAGGAATTTTCAACTAATAAATGTTGATGTTTTTTTACTAAGTTTTTAAATTATAAAATTTTTATATAATTATTTACCATATTTTATTTAAAAGAGACATTTTTTAATATTTTTTAATAATGAATATTTTAATTTTTTTAATAAAATTTTAAAAAGTTTGTCATGGCTTACATATTGCACGGGTCTAAGCTAATATATATATAGAATAGGTGGATAATATTTGAATGATCATGTGTTTTGTGACATGTTACGTCCCACCTCTTTCTTGAATCATCATCTAATAGTAGGCACCATCAAAGGATCAGTTCAAATCCATCGATCTCGGGCGCTTAAGCTGCCTCGGTAAAAATTGGTAAAATCAGGTGCGTAAAGCAATGGAAGCTTGTCATATATGGTTCAAACTTCAAAGGTCACGCTAGCGTTTAATTATAGTCTTTGCACTCGTCTGAATGCACCAGGAGTATATTGCGGAGTTTAATTTGAACAAATTCAAGACTCCGCATTATCTATACATGAGCTTCCTTCTTGCCTGAGTACCTCTTTAATGTCTGCAACATAATGATGAAGGCCTGTAACACAGTCTGAATCTCGATAGCTCTGGATAAATAGCTAAATATTTGGCAATTGGAAGGCCGACCACTTTTCTTGGCTTAAGAGGCTTGAAGGAACATGATCATTTGAAGTGTAAAGATGGTATTAGGTGGGCGAGATAGTCTAAACTTCCGGCGGGAATGCACAATCAAGAATACGGCCAAAGGCGAACTCTTCGGTTGGTGTTTTTGTCTTTTGAAAATAGCAGCTAACTTAAATTTCACCAAACGAGCGTACACATCAATGCGACACTTCTCCCCGATATCCTTCTTTAATGTACGCCCTTGATACAATGATATGGACTTAAAACCTTACCCTTTTTTGCTCCAACTTTAAACGTCATGACAAACATTAAGTTAAACGTATTAAGTGATACTTCAAGATTGTTATGTCGACAGAGAGAGTAGATCTTCATTTTATTTTGAATTTTATTGCACGAAATGCTATAAGTTTCTGGACATTTCTCAAGCATCCCTTGAAGATGAGGACTGTAATCGTAAATACACTTGTTGGAAGATAGAAGCGATCACGCATGATTAGTCTCTATGTTATATATTCCTTACGTGAAAATTTTTTAAAGAAGTCTTCAAAAAAAGAAGTCCACTGCAGTGATTGGGCTGAGCACGGTTTGATTAATCAACCAAAATTCACCTAACTAAACCAATTTTAAAAATTTGGTTCAGTGCTACTTCAGTTTGGTTCTATTGAAACCAAAAGTCAACAAAATTTAGTTTGGTTGGTTTAGTCGATTTTTTATCGGAATTAATGAAATCAAATGAATCAAATATTATTAGCATCACTTCCTCCATTGTTCTTCTTCATTTTAAACTATGCTTTTATCTATCTCTAGTAATTATGAAATATAATAAAAATTTATGAAATCGTATGTTTGATTCAATCTATTAAAAATACTTTATCTATATACGTAAAAGAGATAGAAGCAGCTTAATATATTATCCATTATGCATATATTATACAATGCCCTAAGTTTGAATCTTAATTATTCATACGTAGAGTGTGCTGCTGTATGCGTATCCTAGTTTAATGGTTTTTCTTATTTGATGCAGCCATCGGCTAACGACTTGTGAGTACTATATAGTGGTTTTGGAGTTTGCGTAAATTGACGGAGGTTGCCTGGGGCTTGTCAAAGAATGGGGCCATTAATAATTAACTATTTGAAGTGCATCGAAGACCCAAGGTTTTATTAACAAGTTTCTTTTAAAAAATGTGGACGACAAATAGTATAAAATATAAATCAAGTGGTTGGATTAGATGAACCAATAACTGATCAACACTAAGTAAGCAGCTGCAACAATAACCAAGAAAACATTGATCTCAAGTTTTGACAAGGCCAACTAGCTTGCTAGCTAATTCTTTTTTTTTTTCCCAACACAACTTAATTAGCTAGCTAATTCTTTTTTTTTTTCACCCAACACAACTTAATTAGCTAGCTAATTCTTGGGGACCCTCCCAAAGGCTTAAACGCTCCCATAATATTTAAATCATGATATATTGTTGTTTTGGGTGATAAAAAAATTGAGACATGTTCAAAACACAAGTTACATTATTTTGTTTGTTTATTTATTTTAATTATGAAAGATATTGTACCATGCTCGACTATATATACTAGAAGCAGACTCAAATTTTATGAATATACTTTCATTAAGTTAAATTATAATAAATATCTAATATCTTAAAAATAGAATTCTATATTAAAGATAGACTCTAAGTTAATAAGAAAATGTATTATAATAATTTTGATTTATTTTTGTTATATTTTAATTAGTTACATTCATACTTTTATGTGAGGGCATTGGCATTCTCTGTTATTAATACACAATAATAGATTTTAGAGTAACTGTGTTTGTTCTGGCTTACGAAAATAAGATGTGTCAAATAATCATGTGGAAAAGAGAGGTTTTAATTTATTATTGTTAATTTAACTTTCATATAAATTATATCGAGTGATAGGCAGCTTTCTTGATATAATTATGTATACCTTTCTTTTGGGATTTTTGCCACCTTCAAAATTCTTGAGGATTATTAATTCATACATGAGTGGGTTGGCCGCTTGTTATATATACCCAATCATGCACAAAACATTTGATGAGTTCAAAAGTTAATGATCTCCTTACTTAATCAATTTATTATTAAAATTTTTTTTTAGTAAATTATCAACATTTCTTGGGAAACGCCTCCATGCAGTTTCGGTTTTTTAGCTCTATTTTAATAATAATAATAATAATAATAATAATATAATTATTCTTACGTATTTTATTTCATATAATTTTTTAAGTTAAAATTCAGTTGGTGAGACTAAAAATAAGACTTCACATATGGCACATTTTATTTGCTTCCCTTAAACAATTAATAATTATTATTAAATAATGATTTTTGTATTTAAAACATGTAGATCATAAAGACAAGATAAATTATATTTATTAATCTTATATTTGAGAAATATAATAATTATTTACATACCCAATCTACACCAAGCCTTATTCGCCTATTAAAAGGGTGTTAACAACTCAATCAAACTGTAGTTTACTCAATCTTTCAACTATATATATATATATATATATATGTAAAGCTAAATTCAAGATTCTTTGTGCTCGATCCAACTCAAAGACATGAATAAATTACGCTGTTAGAAAGACAAATGAATAAATTGAGTTTTGAGGCTTTGAGCAGTTAATTATGAATTACTCGATCAATTAATTTGAATCACTCAATTAACTGTTCTCACAAAAATCAATAACACGAGTTCACTCCTCACTGAGAATTAGATTCAAATCCAAGTATGATTGCAAAGACATAAATTTTCTTTAAAAAAGGACCCACAAAATTGCGTGATGCCTTCGGAGGGATTTAGCATCAAATATTATATTTAAAATTTGCAAATTGAATTGGCCACCATTATAAAGTTGCATATATAATTTTTTTAGGCATATGTATAAATATTTTAGTACTTGAAAATATTGTTTTGATTTGGTGAGCACGGACACGTACTATGGATATATACAAAAATATGCTTCTGACGAGCTCTTGCGACCTTCTCAGCTTTTGATAATTTTGAAAGAAAGACACTTGAAAGCTAGGGCTTATCTTATTTGTTTGTGAACTTAGCTTGTCGTATGCTAAATTTTCATTAAAAAATTGATCAATTATCCGCTATCAATGTTTAACGTCATCTTATTGTCATCGTCTATAATATTTGCATCATCATCCGATTCAATTTTCTTGAGTATTGATATTAAAAATGGGCATACGAACTTTCACTTTAGATTAGTCATTTTAAATAGTTTAAGAACGTATATTTATATTTATCTCATATATAAATGTGAAACAAGGCACGAAATAATTTAAGAACGAGCCTTATGGGCGCAGAAATTCCGACTAAAGATGACCTTTGCTATATTTGTTAACAGACTTAATAATATTTGTATGCAATAAGATGTAGATATTTTTTCTCAAGGTAATGCGTTGATATATATATATGAAATAGATTGTTGTAGGGATGATGTGTAAACTGCCCTCGTGAATGAATGAGCATGTATCAGTGACTTTTTTACCTTAAAAAGCCATTTTATATATATTTTGATAATAAATAAGCATGAAATAATACTAACCAAATACCCTATAATAATACAAGCTTATGTGATCTTTCCACCTACCCTTGTTCATTTTTTTCTTCTATTTTGACATGGAACCCAATGCCCAAGATGAGGAACCATTCCCTTGTTCTCGGAACGGTAAATCCTTGGATTTCCACCTGCCTTCTAGGTTTTATTTTTCTGTTTTAATAAAAAAAATAGTACGCTTATGAAGAATGAAGTCTATGGTGTAATCCATAGACTTCATTCCCTTGTAATGATCCCATATAAGATGTCATTCGGTGCCTCTTCTCCCTTTTAGTATTTTTCCTTCATAAGAAATGCCCATTTAGTATTTTTATTATATTCTAAAATATTTATTTTTTTAAATACGCTTGTAAATAAATTTAATTTAAATAGATTACTACTTATCCTAAAAAGTAAAGCTAGAAAAAAAATAAAACTCTATAATATTATTTTAACACTTCCTCTTACTTAAGCGCATAGATAAAGATGAAGTAACAATTCATTGAGAATAGATCGAGACATTTTAATATATTCTGGATATTAAATCTTAGATGGGATTCGAACGAAAGTTCTGATACTATATACGTTTATATAATTTACAACTTGGCTAAAAGTTCAATCTTATGAAAAGGAGAGTTGTTTGCGGCCTACTTCACTGGAACAATGGAAGGCAAAACGATTCTCTGTTTTTACGAGGGAAGGCCCAACATATTCCTAATGACATATCGTAGTTGTCAACTTGTCATTGGCGTGGAGTGGTTTGTTTTTTTTTTTAGCTGGTCTGGGTTGGCGCAGTTATTTATTTATTTTTTTTAAGTTAAAAAATGTCTAACCAAGGGGTTACTTTTTTCTGGAGAGATTCCTCACTCGTAACTAAAATACATAATAGTTCGGATCAAACGCAAAAGACCAATTTTTCGGCTATAAGATGCGAAAGCCTCCCAAAACAACGCTTCATATGCCATCCCACATATGTTTAAGATATAAATGGATCCTCATCAGAACATATTCCATCATAATATATATCATAATGAAAATCCTGCCCATTTATCAATTGATCAGCTTGAATAGTAAGAAAAGTAGGATGACCAAGATCTTAAGAAAGTCTAAAAAAGTATAAAACAATACACGTCGGGTGAACTCCCGCGGACTTCTTGGTTCTTTGTCCTGTATTCTTATGTATTAACTACGACCGAAACTGGCTATTAACCACAATATATATACGTTGCTTTCAAAAACATCCATATATCTATGTTGGAAAATAAAAATACATGAACCAACCGCATATCCACCTCCTTAGATAACACAATTGTAATAGCCCGTTCCTAACGTACATATAATATCATTATTTGCTAAACTTGGAGAAGTTACAAGTTTCAACCCTATCTATCTTTCGTCAAATTTGGTTGACAACTCCTCGATTGATGGGTCATCAGCTCGACCTTGATAATATATTTATATTCTTTACGTATCTGACAGTATATATTATATATATATTCATGGACCATCCTTGGTTACCAGAGCAGAGCAAAACAAAGCTCCATCGGTTCTCATTCTCTTCATACCATTACCCTAATCCAGAACCAACTTTATTACCAGTTAACAAGAAGAAGAAGAAGGCTGGTAAGGTGACACAGGTTTTTCATTTCATTTCTTTTGATCATGTCGGCTGGCATGAATTGTGATCTCCAAGATGGCCTGTTTCTCGTCACCTTGCTCTTCTCCATTGTCTTCCTCTTGCGTTCCTTGTCAAGGGGCCGCCGAAGACTTCCTCTTCCCCCGGGCCCCAAGGGCCTCCCCATCGTCGGCAACATGCGAATCCTCGACCAACTCACCCACCGTGGCTTGGCCGACCTCTGCAACCAGTACGGCGGCGTCGTCCACCTCCGGCTAGGCGTCCTCCACAACGTCGCTATCGCGACGCCGGCGGCCGCACGGGAGGTGCTCCAGCTCCGAGACCACGTCTTCTCCAACCGTCCAGCTACGATCGCAGTGCAGTTCCTGACCTACGAACGCGCCGACATGGCCTTCGCCCACTACGGCCAGTTCTGGCGCCAGATGCGCAAGCTCTGCGTCATGAAGCTCTTTAGCCGCCGCCGGCCGGAGTCATGGGCCGCCGTCCGCGTCGAGGTCGATACTCTAGTCGGAGTAGTCGCCGCCGGGGCTGGCGTGGAGGTGAACATCGGGGAACTAGTCTTCAAATTGACAAGGAATATCATCTACCGGGCGGCGTTCGGGTCTCGGTCCCATGAGGGGCAAGAAGAGTTCGTGAAGATAATGCAGGAGTTCTCCACGCTCATGGGCGCCTTCAATGTCGTCGACTTCATGCCGGCATGGCTCCGATGGATTGACCCACAAGGTTTCAATAAGCGGCTCCACAAGGCGAGGGGTTCTCTGGATCGTTTCATCGATCATATCATCGACGACCACATGGCGGCAGCGAGAGGGGGGAGGAAGCCGGAGAAGGAGCGCGACATGGTCGACGACCTCATCTCCTTCACCGTTGATGAGACCTTGGGCGGCAAGGTTGACGACCCCAGCCTTAGGCTCCATAGGAATAACATCAAGGCAATCATAATGGTAAGCCATTCACAACCCTATTTTCGTGGTCAAACACTGAATTATGTGTTAATAACAATCACAAGCTCATATACATCCGTTACGTCTATAGCCTAGTTTTAATCTCAGATTAGCTTGGGAGTTAACTGATCAGTGGAAGTGGAGCTGAGTGGTGAAATACCCGCGTACGTACGAGTCAATCTTCGAACGAAGAACACTGAGTCAGTAACAAACGCCCCTGATGCGAATTTAATTTAGTTTTGTTTGTATCATATTTGGAAATGAAACAAATGGAAGGCCATAACTAGCTACAGGTGGCGTCGAACAACTGACTTTAGGACGGTAGGTTTATATGATAATATTTGTTTTTGTATGGCTATAGACGCGATAGCACTGATTTCCTCGTTGTCTAGTCTTCCCAACAACTTGCCATCGTAGCTTTGAAAAAAAATAAACAAGAAGTTGCCATAGTAGTGTGGTAAAGAAGGCCAACTAATGTGTTGGGCAAGATTGCATGAATCGTCGAATATTTTTAATTCGAGTTAGATAATAAAAGCGCAGTCCATATTATTGTGAATGGTGTGATGATCAAATGAATGGTGTCGCAGGATATAATGTTCGGGGGCACAGAGACGGTGGCGTCGGTGATCGAGTGGGCAATGGCGGAGTTGATGAAGCACCCGTCGGAGCTCAAAAGAGTGCAAGAAGAGCTAGCCCGTGTGGTGGGGCTAGAGCGAAAAGTTGCGGAGAGCGACTTGGACAAGCTGGAGTACCTCAAGTGCTGTCTCAAAGAAACACTAAGGCTCCACCCTCCCATCCCACTCCTCCTCCACGAGACAGCCGAGGACTCGGAGATCGGCGGCTACTTTGTCCACGCCGGAGCTCGAGTGTCGATCAACGCCTGGGCCATTGGACGAGACCCAACTGCATGGAAGGACCCGGACAGTTTCAAGCCGGGGAGGTTCGTGGAGGAAGGTGCACCAGACTTCAAGGGTGGATTCTTTGAGTTCATCCCCTTCGGCTCCGGCCGGCGTTCTTGCCCGGGTATGCAGCTGGGTCTTTATGGATTGGAGATGGCCGTGGCACAGATGTTGCATTGCTTCACATGGGAGTTGCCTATGAAGCCGTCTGAGTTGGACATGAGCGATGTGTTTGGTCTAACTGCACCCAAGGCACATCCCCTCGTTGCCGTGCCAACTCCTCGCCTGCTCTGCCCCACTTTATGAAATCTGACCTACCGCACCTACTTGGTCCTGCTCGCGTCTTTTTCAAGCCCCCATTTCTGAGTTAATAACCAAACGGTTTCGAACACTATTTTCAATATATTTTTCATGTGTGATGTGTAAACCATGTGGGAAAATATATATTATTTTGTGTTATTTAAGGATCCTGATCCTGTTTGTCCCTGAGCCCTGAGCCGATGGTTGAGCATATTAGGGCCCTTCATCATACGATGAATTTGAGATAACATGTAACTATACTGAGAATCATAAAGATATGGAGTTATTATATAAGGTACGAAATTCAAGTAGAATTGTGAAAGATGAAGAGTATTTAGTATTTGGCTGATTGTATTTATGAGGTTGGTTGTATCTTATGTATAATATTTTGCATCCATTATTTATAAATATGTAGTTGTACATATGTGATGTATTGAGTAGAACTGAAGAGTATGCTATTTGGTTTCAGTGTGAGGTTTTTGTACCGAGGGAGAGCCTTCCCTCACAAGATATGAGTCTTTTTAATTAGATTGTCTCTTTCAGCTAGAATTTAAAAGTATTCCTAATTGGAGTATATTCTAGTTAGAGGTTGAGTGTTCTCAATTAGATGTGTATCCCAGTTAGAGATTATTGAGGCTGAATGTTCCCAAGTGAATGTATATCCCAGGAGATTAGTGAGGGTGAGTGTTTCCAATTGGACATGTATTCTAGTTGGAGATTATTGATTCCATTGTCTAATCCAGATGATGAAAATGATATACCGGCTTTGTCCGATATGTGTTCCTATTATTTGCTTATAGTGGATGGTTTGTGGTTTCCCTTCTATTTTGGAGGTTTTACGCTAAATTTGTGTGTCTTTTATCTTTTATCCTTTATTGGTTTGCCTTAAAATTTTGTGTGTTTAAAATCCTAACAGAGCAATGGGAGTAGCATGTTCATAATATGTATGTATGATTTAAGGCTATTCACGAGTCGAGTTGACTCACGAGTTTTAATGAGTCGACTTGATCTGACCTAAGCTCATTATTAGGGTTGCTAATTGAGCGAGGCAGCTCGCGAGCATTTGATTTGGGCTTGATTTTACTCGACTCAAACCCTACGAGTTGAGATTGAACAACGCAGTGCTCGATTCGATTCGACTCGGTTATAACTCGAACTCGACTCGTAACTCGGATCAATAAAATAATATAATAATATACATAATTGTTCGGGCGCGAGATCGTCCGCCCCCGGGGTGACCGCGGTCCTTGTGTTTCGGTCTGGGTTTGAAGGGTTCGGTGGGACC
>JAVDBV010048577.1:0-12646 GCA_032619315.1 Piper longum | reverse complement strand
CTTTTGT
The DNA here is from genome assembly GCA_032619315.1 of Piper longum. Taxonomy (NCBI): domain Eukaryota; kingdom Viridiplantae; phylum Streptophyta; class Magnoliopsida; order Piperales; family Piperaceae; genus Piper; species Piper longum. Next base: position 12,639 of record JAVDBV010048577.1, on the reverse strand, counting down.
TTTGCTGGCTGGTCGTCATCTCCATGGCTCCACCAAAGCAAGGAAACAAGCAAGGGAAAGGAAAGGAGCTCGTCGTCGAATCGGGAGAGGAAAAACCCACCAATTTGGCATCAGAGCAGGTCGAGGGAGGTACGTCTTCTTCACCCCATCTTGATGAATCATCCCATATTTCATCCCAGATTGGCCAGATGCTTGCTTTTGTTTCCAAAATGTCTGCAAAGTTGGATTTATTGCTGCAATCAAGAGGTGACGGTTTGGGAAATCGAGAGGGTATTGGGACAATTCAGGGGAGGGTTGTTGCAATGGGAATGGAGATGGACGGTCCATTGCAGGAAACCCATGGTGGACATCCTCAAGAAGAGGAGTGGACGTCGGCTGGAATGGGGCGACCTTGTGACGATGTGTTGCAGGGTAGACACCGTCAAGCACAGCAGGAGAAAACAATGTCTTTTGGTGGTAGACATCATCACGGTTTGCCCAGAATGGAGGCGCCGACCATGCTTTTTGGTGGAAGATTTCAGCAGGGATTTCCTAGAGGTGGTATGGAATGTGTGCGACAGAATGTGAGGGATGATGTGCCATTTACTGATCAGACTGATGCATATGAGGATGACGAAAGAGACATGTATGAAGGCCAGGGAACCCTTCATGATTTCAGTATGGAGGAGCAGACGAGGTCTTCAGTTGGTAGGCACCAGCAAGGAAAAATGCAGTCCTCAATTCTGAACTCTCACTTCTGGCAGCAGCAACAAAACCTTGGACAACAGCAGCAACTTCAGCAACAGCAACCACTTCACCAGCAGTAGCAACAGCATTTGCTTTTTCAGATGTTAGCCCAAACTCAATTACATTTTGGTGAGCTATCTCACATGGCTGTTAAGAGTTCTTCCTTGGATCATCATGGTCTTCACCATCAGGAGTCTGAACCAGTCCATCTCAACTCAAGGTTTCCTCATAACTTCCGGTCATTTGGTGATTTTGACTATGGCACACTTCCAAGCAAGAAAAAGGGTTTCAAACTTGACAAATTGGATTTCAATTTTAATGGACCTGGTGGTTTTGATCTAGATAGAGGTACTTGTGGCATTCAGCAGATTGGGGGCCACTTGGGATCGAGCGGGTGCATGTCTATTCTTGCTGAGATTAATGCATTGGCTTTGAGGCATGACATTTCATCGCACATTGGCCAGCTGGACTTACTGTACAACTTTCTTACCTTCTACTCCTCCAATGGCGACTACTTCCTTCTAATTTGTAATCTCTACAACCTTGGGGACAAGGTTCTTGTAAAGGGGAGGGTAAATGGTATGAATATAGTGAGTAAGGGGTACGAGGGGGTATTCCGGGATTCGAACTGTCAGCATGGGAATTGTAATAGTCAGTACTAAATAAAATGTACTGGCGAAAAACTAGGAGTTGAGCTGAAAACAGAATAAAAGGGGGAGAGACAAACTGTAATTGGCATGACTTTTGCTGAATTGAATCCTTGTCTTTCTTATTTTAGTTCTTCTTCCTATTTTTGTTCTTCACCGCTGCCCTGTCCTCCACCTTTTTCTTAGTCGAATCCTACCAACCTCTTTTGTTTTGCTGGCTGGTTGTCATCTCCATGGCTCCACCAAAACAAGGAAACAAGCAAGGGAAAGGAAAGGAGCTCGTCGTCGAATCGGGAGAGGAAAAACCCACCATTTTCCCTGGCTTGGCTCCAAATAGAGTGACGGCAGCACAACAAGAGAGACTCCTCGGCTTCACGAACTCATCGGCCATCACCAACTAGGATGGATTTCCTCCATGGCAGCGGTAGGACTCTACTTCTTGGTGAAGTAGCAACAGTCCACGGCATGGCTTCTAGGTGGTGTGCAGTAATCAGGATGGTGACACTCCTCTTGGTGGCGGAGGCCAATCCATCGGCTATGTGGCAAGTGGTGTTCCTTTCCGGCCACGGTGAGAGGCTCCAAGATGATGGCTTTGATCCGATATCGGGAAAGAAACTTTGTCAAGACCTTCGGGGTTTATGGCAACAAGCGGTAATACGGGAAGTGCGGCCTTCCTTTTTGATACTACCGGCAGCATTGCAACTCTTCTTCTTGGTCGATCAGTACGGCGGTGGACAGGAACAATACTCCGGCGAGCCCCTGTCCTTTGTTTCGCGAAACAACAGCAAGAATTAGACGAGAGGCAAGTTGTAGCAAGACAGTGGGCTTCCAATCTCCAACATAACTCTCCTTTGGTGCAGGTGCATTGGAGGTGATGAATAGTTGACTTCAATGATATTTGTAATGTGTTATTTTACATAATATTATATGTATAACTAGCTAGTTGTTATTAAAAAATATAATTAATTGACCCATCATAATCGGACCAACTATTACTTAAATTTTACATAATTTTTATTAAAATAAATAAGTTTAACTCATTAAAATAATCGTCTCACAATCTTGGACCATTTTCTGTAGCCACATTTATAACAAAAAAAAATAAAAACGAAGTCTACTCATTATCCATTTGCCACCTAAGTTAGTAGAAGAACCACCCAGTCGTCTTTTACTCTTTAGTTTTAGCTGCTAACATTCGAAGGTAATTCCGCGTTAATGATTAAAACACTAAGTCATATAACTAAATAAAACAAGTCAATAAAAACCTTATTAATTATCTCTCACGTTATTCTGAGATTTATAGTTGTCAAGCCCATTCTGACATATCCATTATTGGCTATCAGGTCTATTTTGACATGACCAGTTGTCAGGTCTACTCTGACATTATTGGCTATCAGGTCCATTATGACATGTCCATTATTAGATTATAGCCTGTCAGATCCATTATGACATAACCATTCAGAGCCTATATGCTGTCAAGTTCATTCTCACATATCTATTATGAAATTATGTCCAAGTCTATTCTAACATGATCGTTCAGAACTAATGGGCTGTCAGGTCCATTCTGATTTGTCCATTATAAAATTATGGTCTGTTAGGTCCGTTCTAACATGACCATTCAGAGTTTATGGGCCGTCAAGTCCATTCTAACATGTCCATTATGAAATTATGATCTCTTAGGTCTATTATGACATTACCATGCAGAGCTTATGGGCTGTCAGGTCCATTCTGAAATGTCCATTTAAAACTTATGGGCTGTCAGGTCTATTTTGACATGTCCATTATGAGATTATGGGATGTCAGGTCCATTCTGACATGCCTATTATGAAACTATGGCTTGTCAGGTCCATTCTGACATGACCATTCAGAGCTTATGGGCTGTTAGGTTCATTCTAACATATCTGTTATGAAATTATAGCCCGTCAGATCCATTTTGACATAACCATTCAGAGCTTATGGGTTGTCAAGTCTATTTTGACATGTCCATTATGATATTATGAAGGGTGCGGCCTCGTGTCGGATTGAGCTAATTCCTCGACCCCGGTTGCACTCGATGCATGGTGGTCGAATCTGGGCTCAAGCCGATCAGATTGCCCACAAGGGAAAATTACAACAAATTAAATGATTATACGGACGTTGGAGGTTGACTTGTATACCAAAAATGAGATGGAAAACTAATTTGGATGAGTGGAGCCATGCGTCTTAAGTTGATGAGTTCAACTTGTGTAACCTACATCGAAACCCATTGTTAGATAAAATACTAATATATGTATCTGATGCATGTTTGTGGTATGTGCTCATATAATCAATACATAAAAAAAAATGCAAACAGCCCTAGAAATAAATAAGTGGTAAGCAAATCAAGACATTATAATAATAATTAATTAATTTATAAATAATGAAGGAATACACTCATACATAATTAGATAAATAATAAATAGATGAGAATAAATAATACTCTAATAATAAAATAATGATATAATCATAGTATATAAATACACGGCTAAACACGAGTAAATATTATATATATACTCGTGTTAGTAAGCATCTGACTAATTAAATAATAAAAAAAGAAAAATACTCATAACATTCAAAAATTCTAAACAATGTGAATATGTATCTAAACTAATGTAAGGGTTTTCAAATTACAAAAAACAGTTGAGAAACGGCTGAATATAAGTTGAACCAAACCGAACCAAGCTAAAGGAGACCAACCAGATGGGCTGAACCAAATGCTGGGTTGGGTCAGGTAAGTTGATGGACAAGAAGATGGACATAGTCTAACGGACTAGGGAATGACCAGTCAGATGTTACGTAGACAGGTGGATACGAAAACGGGCAAACGGACCCGAACACCAGTAGCGGGTAAAATGGCAGAATGGGGGCGGCGGTGATTGTCGCCGGAAAATGCCGACGGCGGCGTGGCTGGTGGTGCCATTGATCGCGATTGAAAGAGGTCGTGATGGCAGAGGTGCTGGTGGTGACACCGGTACAGTCTGGCCACGGGCTTGCCGAAAATTGGTCGTAACAGTGAGAAGTCGTTGTCGTTGGCGGCGGAATCGCCGGTGCGATCACGGCCACGTCGATGGTCATGAGTGGTCTCAAAATGTTGATCTAGATGAGTTAAAGCCATTGGGGTGGTCGGACCGGCCGGTGGTTGCTTGCCGATGTCGAAAAATTGCCCAAACGGTGGTGGCGGTGGCATAAACCGGCTCCAAAAACTCCGTCATAGGCGGCGACTACGAGGGTTCCGGTGGTCGTGTGAGGTACGACTGGAAAGCTGGCTGCAAGGTTGTCATGGGGGTAACAGTGTAGTGGCCAGGGTGAGGCGGAGACTTGCCAGCGACAAACCGAAGTGGCGGCGGCATTAACTCAATGAAAATCGTGGGAGATCTAGATTGAGAAAATAATACAGTGAACCTAGTGTAGGGGTGGACGGCTAGGGTATGTGAAAAATACCCCTCCACCAGTATTTCATTTAACCGGGTAATTGGGTAAAAAAATGTAATATTTAACTGGGTAAAGAATATAATATAATTAATCATAATAATTTTCCAACATTCAATCATTCCCCGACTAAGTCGAATATATATAACCTTTTTTTTCACGTCTTTACAATCTCCTCAACTTAGAAATTTTCGTCCCCGAAAATATTATAATGGTCAACCGTGCTACCACCCCTATAAGAATATTATACCCCGAATAGGCTAGGGCATTTTCGTCCCTCTTCATCCCAATCCACCAGTAGGTTCGCTTTAAGTCCTGGTACATTTTTGTAACTCTAGGGTGTATTGAGAACTTTCAGCGATGAGCCTCTTCCAGGATATTCCGCCTCAGTGTCTCATCTTTGGGTACACACAACCTCCCTCTAAATCTGATTACATTGTTGGAATCTGCTACCATGTCAAGAGTCTTGTCCAACATCTCATTCAGCTCCTTATTTTTAGGGGTCCCTCATCATACGATGAATGTGAGAAGACATACAACTACATGGGAAATCGTAAAGATATGATGGTATTCTAAGAGGTACAAAGAATTCGAAAAGAATTGTTGAAAACGAGGAGTATTCAGTGTTTGGCCCTTTATATCTACGTGGTTAACTATATCTTGAGTATGCATTTTTGTTATATATATGTAGTTGTATACGTGTAATGATGAGAGCTGAAGAGAAAGCAAAAAAGTGAGATCATTTTTTGAAGTGTAATTGAGAGAGCATAAGTGAGATCATTTACTGAAGAGTGTGTTATTGAGTTTCAGTGTAAGGTTTTTCAGTGAGGCTCTCCCTCTCTCTCTTAGAGGAGGGAGAGTCTCTCCTCACAAGATATGGGTCTTCCCAATTTATATTCCTAATTGGAGTGTTTTCTATTTAGAGGTTGAGTGTTCCCAATTGGATGTGTATCCTAGTTGGAGATTATTCTAATTGAAGTGTGTTCTAGTTAGAGGTTGAGTGTTCATAATTGAAGTGTGTTCCAGTTAGATGTTGAGTGTTCCCAATTGGATGTGTATCCAAGCTGGAGGTTATGGATGCCATCATCTGATCCAGATGATGAAGATGATGTACCGGCTTTGTCCGATGTATGAGCCCATTATTTGATTATAGTGGATGGTTTGTGGTTTCCCTTCTATTTTTGAGGTTCCATGTTAAATGTGTCTGTGTGTGTCATATATCTTTCATCTTTTCTAGTTTGCCTTGTCAAAATATACAACATAGTATTTGGGGATTTTGTGTGTTAAAATCCCAACACTCATCACCCATTTGTGCTTGCTTAATTCGGTCAACCAAGTCATTGGAGATGACCAAATTTGCTAGTAACACTGTTAGTTGTTTCACAGGGTTGATAGCCACCACTTCTACTGACATAACCTAAAGTCTAGTTAGTTGTTGACCCTTGCCACCTTGCCCTTCCGACTCAATGCGTCGGCTACCACTTTCGCTTTCCCCGGATAGTATAAGATTTGGAAGTCGTAGTACTTCAAATATTCTATCCACCGCCTCGGTCAAAGATTAAGGTCATTTTGATGTAAATATACTTCAAACTCTAGTGGTCAGTGAAAACTTTGAACTGAGCTCCATACAAGTAGTGTCTCTAAATCTTTAGAGCAAAAGCAACTGCTGCCAGTTCCAAGTCTTGGGTTGCATAATTTTGCTCATGAATCTTCAATTGGCGAGAGGCATAAGCCACCACTTTACCTCTTTCCCTCAGGATGCATCCTAACCCTACTAGAGATGCACATCACTGAAGATCATGAATCCTTCATTGCCATTTGGCAAGGTAAAGACTGGTGCAGTTGTTAGACTCATCTTCAAAAATTGGAAGCTCTCCTCACACTTGCTACTCCATTTTAACTTGACTCCCTTCCTTGTAAGCTTAGTCATTGGCGATGCTACCAAGGAAAAGTTTTTAATGAATTTTTGATAGTAGCCTGCTAGCCCAAGAAAACTTCGGATATCGATGACTGACTTGGGTTGTGGCCAATCAGTGAGTGCTTTCACTTTTGATGGATCCATTGTAATTCCTGCCTTTGAGATAATATGTCCGAGGAAATTCACCTCCTTCCGCCAAAAGTCACACATTGATAGTTTGACGAACAGTTGATTCTTCCTCAGGACTTGAAGAGTAATGGAAAGGTGTTTCACATGGTCCTCCTCATTATTTGAATAGACCAAAATGTCATCCACGAACACGATAATAAACTTGTCCAAGTATGCATGGAATACCGTGTTTATAAGCGACATAAACACGGACCGCCAGTCTACTTTAGAAAATACTCCGGCTATTTTTAACTGACCGAATAAGTCATCAATCTTCGGTAAGGGATACCGATTCTTGACTGTCACTTGATTGAGCTGACAATAGTCAATACACAGCTGAAGTGATCCATCTTTCTTCTTTACAAAAAGGACAGGGGCTCCCTAGGGTGAAGTACTTGGCTGGATGAACCCTACGTGCAACAACTCTTCCAGTTGACTCTTTAACTCTTTGAGTTTTGCCGGAGCCATGTGGTATGGTGCCTTAGAGATTGGTGCTACTCCAAGTGCGAGGACAATGACAAATTCCATTGTCCGCTTAGGAGGTAACGCTCGAAGTTCATCTGGGAAAACATCGGGTAACTCGGATACCATAGGAATCATGGACAATTCTTTGCATTCGGGCTCAGACTCCACTGAGTTAGCCCCCAAAAAGGCTTGACAACCCTTACCGAACAACTCGGTTGCCTCACATGATGGCGGTGGGGCACCGATAGAGCCCTAAATGCTTTTTTGATAATGTCTATCCAGTTGTCCGCCTTCATTGGAACAGTCCCTCCAACAAAGTCTTCAGCTCCATTTTTCCGAAACTTTTCCACAGTGTAACGGTCACTATCATCGACAGTCAGTGGCACCACTTTTCTAACTACCGGTGGAACTGGGTTTGGATTCTCCCCTTGCTTGCCCAGGTCAGCTAACCCTGCCTACCCTTGGGCACTCCCTTGATTACCATCTGGGATGATTCTGGGACTTACTGCCGAGTTTAAGGCTCCATTCCCTGCTACCACTCCTAGTAATCGCTGATTAATATTTTGAACCATAAAATTTGTATTTTCTAAAGCTTGCGACAGTCCCTTTATGCCCGTCAAGATCTAGACCAACACATTCTCTATGTACGAATCTGATTGCGCAGATCGGCTTGACTGTCTATGGGTGCCTGCGATCTAAAATATCGAAACTTTTTCTGTTATGGCTCATTCATATGTGCTTTAATAACATTCAACAATGGGAAAAGATAATTACAGGACTTTTCAACAAGGTATTTAAGTCATAAGATGTGAGCTTGTGGAAAACCGTGCTTTGATACCACCTGTAATGACCTGCCATTTTACACAATATTGTGGGCCTAGCTGACCAGGTGTTACTAAAAAATATAACTAACCGACCTGACCGGGTGTTACCTAAATCCTACATAATTTCTATTAAAGCAAATAAGTCTAACTCATTAAAATAATTGTCCCACAGTCTTAGACCGTTTCCCATAGCTATATTTATAACACAAGAGAATAAAAAGGAAGTCCACTCATTATCCATTTGCCACCTGAGTTGGTAGAAGAACAACCCAATCGTCTATTAGTCTTTACTTTCAGCTGCTAACTTGTAGAGGCAATTCCGTGTTAGTGATTAAAACACTCAGCCATATAATTAAATAAAACAAGTTAATAAAAACCCTATTCATTATCTATTAGGTCATTCAGAGATTTATGGCTGTCAGGTCCATTCTGACATATCCATTATTGGTTGTCAGGTCCATTCTGACATGACCAGCTATTAGGTCCATTCTGATATTATTGGGTTGTCAGGTCAATTCTAACATGTCCATTATGAGATTATGGCCTGTCAGGTCCATTTTGGCTTGACCATTCAGAGCTTATGGGCTATTAAGTCCATTTTGACTTGTCTATTATGAAACTATGGCCTGTCAGGTTCATTTCGACATGACCATTCAGAGCTTATGGGCTGTCAGGTCCATTCTAACGTGTCCATTATGAAATTATGGCTTATCAGGTCCATTCTGACTTGGCCATTCAGAGCTTATGGGCTGTCAGGTCCATTCTGATATGTCCATTATGAGATTATGGCCTGTTAGGTCCATTCTAATATGTCCATTTAGACCTTATGGGCTGTCAGGTCTATTTTGGCATGTCCATTATGAGATTATGGCCTGTCAGGTCCATTCTGGCATGACCATTCAGAGCTTATGGGCTGTCAGGTTCATTTTGACATGTCCATTATGAAATTATGGTATGTGAGGTCCATTCTGACATGACAATTTAGAGCTTATAGTCTATCAAGTCCATTCTGACATGTCCATTATGAGATTATAAAGGGTGCGGCCTCGTGTCGGACTGAGCCAATTCCTCGACCCCTGTTGCACTTGGTGCATGGCGGTCGAATCTGGGCTCAGGCCGACCAGACTGTCCACAAGGGAAAATTACAACATATTAAATGATTATACGAACCTTGGAGGTTGACTAGTTTGGATGAGTGGAGCCATGTGTCTTAAGTTGATGAGTTCAACCCGTGTAACCTACATCGAAACCTATTGCTAGATAAAATACTAATGTCTGCATATGATGCATGCTTGTAGTGTGTGCTTATATCATCAATTTATAAAATAAAATAAAATAATGCTAACAACCCTAGAAATAAAATATATCAAGACATTATAATAATAATTAATTAATTTATAAATAATCAAGGAATACAATCATACATAATTAGATAAATAATAAATAGATGAGCATAAATAATACTCTAATAATAAAATAATGATATAATCATAGTATATAAATATATGGCTAAACACGAGTAAATATTATATATATACTCGTGTTAGTAAGCATGTGACTAATTAAATAATTAAATAATTAATAAATTTATATTTCAATAAATAAAGAAAAATAATCATAACATTCAAACATGCTAAACAATGTGATTATGCATCTAAATTAATATAAGGGTTCTCGAAATACCAAAAACAGTCGAAAAACGGCCGAATATAAGCTGAACCAAACCGAACCAAGCTGAACTAGACCGACCGGATGGGCTGAACCAAATGCTGGGTTGGGTCAAATAGGTTGATGGACAAGAACATAGACATAGTCTGGCAGACTAGGTAATGACCAGTCAGATGTGATGTGGATAGGCGGACGCAAAAACAGGCAAATGGATCGGAACACCAGTAGCGGGTAAACGGGCAGAACTGGGACAGCGGTGCCTGTCGCCAGAAAATGCAGATGGCGGTACGGCTGGTGGCGCCGTCGGTTGCGATTGAAAGAGGACGTGACGGCGGAGGTGCTGGTGGTGACGACCAGCAGAGTCCGACAACGGGCTGGCCGAATATTGGCCGTATGAGTGAGAAGTCGACATCGTTGGCGGCGGCATCGCCGGCAGTGGTCACGGCCACGACAATAGTCATGGGTGGTCTCAAATTGTAGATCTAGATGAGTGAGAGCCATTGGGGTGGTCGACCGGCCGGGTTTAGCTCGCCGACACCGAAAAATAATCTAAGCGATGGCGGCAGCGGCGTAAACTTGCTCTAAAAACTCCGTTGTAGGAGGCTACTACGGCGGTTCTAGTCGTTGTGAGAGGTACGACTGGAAAGCTGGCTGCAAGGCAGTCATGAGGGTGATGGTGCAGTTTCTAGGGGTGAGGCGAAGACTCGCCGGTGGCTAGCCGAAGTGGCGGCGGTGTTAACTCAATGAAAATCATGGGAGATCTAGATTGGGAAAATAATATAATGAACCTTGGGTAGAGGTGGACGGCTAGAGTATGTAAAAGTATTTCATTTAACCGGGTAACCGGGTTAAAAATATAATATTTAACTAGGTAGAGAATATAATATAATTAATCATAATAATTTTCCAACATTCGATCATTCCCTGACCGAGTCGAATATATATACATTTGTTTTTCACGGTCTTTACAATATTCTCCAGCGGTGATGGTGGTCAGCAGGCTGCAACACATCTACAAGGTGTGGCAAAGGAGGGGCAGAGCTCCAACACACCAATGTCGCTAGGAAGAAAGCTTCTTTCATTCCAGCAGATGGCTGGAGGGGGGGTGGGAAGAGATTCGCTGCTCGGCGACGAGGGCTCCTAACAGCAGCGGCAACAATATGCTTTGGCAAAGCGGTGAGGTAGGGTGAGAGATGGCAGAGCTCCAGGGTGGTTCTTCGCAACAGTGACAAAGCGTCGAGACAATTACACCGAGGCTTCAAAGTGGCAAGGCTCTAGATTCTCCTCTTAACAAAACAACGGCAACAACTCCTCAGTGGGGGATTTCAATCGGGTGTTGGCAAGGGTCACCAGAGCAGTATCTCCGACAAGCGGCTCCTCCCCGGGGTTCTCTTCTAAGCTCTATGCACCATTTCTTTCTGCTTTTCTTCACAGCTCCTTTATGGTGGCCACCGGCAGCGCTCCATGCCTTGTCCTTCACAAGCTCGAGCCCCACTAGACATTTAAAAACTTCGCTATTTATAGAGCCTTCCATCAATACATTGTTTCAAGATTACTGGCTACATATCCTCAACCATATTACCTTATCCCCCATTGGCCGAGCTTTTATTCTCTCTTATTTTTATCCACTTCTTTGCTTTCCCAAACTATCTTGGACTAATTCTTTACGAAAAAGGAACCAGCTTGGTTCAACCCATAATTAGGGCGGTTAAACGAGTGAGTGAGTCGAGCTCACCTTGTGCTCTAACTCGAGTTGAATAGTTCGATGTTCGATCGATTTCGACTCAAAATCGAATGAGTTTTGAGCATATATGTTCGAAATCGACTTGAATATTTCTGATACGGTTAGAGTTTGACTTGAGCTCGAATACACTTAAGCTGATAAATTTTAAGGAGCTCGAAACCATTTCATTTATAAGCTCCAAAATAGCTCGTTTTGGAGAAAAAACATATAGTTATAAAGCTTTAAAATTAAAAATTAGTCTATCAACAAAATAGTCTATCATACTCACAATACACCCATCACCCATCAAACAATCAACAATCTTCATCACAATAAAAATGTCCCAATTTCATCCTATTCACATTGATTTTATTATTCTTTTCTAAATGATGTTGCAATTAACTACATGCTTAGATTTAATTTACTTAATTAAATAATTAACATTCATTCAGCATAACTCAAATCATTAAAATATCACTTCATCCACTATTAGGCATTCATCACATCAAACAATCAATCATAGCATGTTGTGCTAATAATTATCAATTTAAAATAATTAAATCAAAGGAAATTATACCTCACTTCGTTGGTAAACAGAGACTGCTAGGGTTTCGTCATGTGTCTCGGAGCTTGGCAGCGCCTGAAGATTGATTAGGTTCGACTGGATGACTTCGGAGGAAGAGCCGGCAAAATTCCAGCAAATCCAATTTTTCGATGAGTTCCGGTGGCTTTCCGCCAATTTTTTGGCAACGGTTGTTGGTGGTGGCTACCGGCGGGATGGCAGTGGTATAGTACCTTTGGCACCATCTTGGCAAGCCCAACGCGTCTTCAATGTTGACAAGGTTGATGGAGGCGGTGGGTCGCCAAAAAAAGGGGAAAGCAGGAGTGGTCGGTGGAGGGGGTGACAAGACCCAGTCGGGATGGGCAGCGCTTGGCTCCTCTTCGGTCGGGGAAGATTGCGGGAGGGTCGGCAACGTCGAGGCTACGACTGGATGGTGTCAGCAATGATCGATGGTGGTGAGATCGGCGATGGAAGTGCAGTGGCTTTGTCGT